>MU227120.1:219160-259964 GCA_018584345.1 Thuja plicata | reverse complement strand
TATATATATATATATATATATAGGAGAAGAAAATAAAATAGAAAAGAGACAAGAAGAGGAAAGGAAGATTATAGAGGAGATAGTTTTGTTGGAACACTTATTCATTATTTTATTAAGTGTTGCCATCAATGCCAAAGGGAGAGATTGTTGGAAAGTGATCAATTTTGTGTAAATGGGATTCACTTTTTGGTTTTCATTTATGGCAACACATCTAGGTTTCAGATCGATTCCTATAAAGATAAGTTTTGATGATTCAAAAATCTACTAAGTATAGAAGCAGAAATACAAAAGTGTTTTGGATGTCGAAGATTAAGATCGATGAATTAAGGTAAGCGAGATTAGAGGAAGATAGTATGGGGTATGTATGAACTCCACCTCAGATCGATTTGGTTTTGGTTATGTCTATGATGAGTTAGAAAGAATTGAAGATAGATAGACTGCAGCATAACAATGATATAGAGTAGTTGGACAGTAGCGAAGATTGAGGGAGTATGACTTGGACTCCAGGAAATCAAAGTTGGATTTTGGTTGTTGATAACCTCTACATTGACTATGAAAGAGCATCGACTATGCATTTGATATTTACTATATTAAATATATTTTGTATTGAAGGCCGAATTTGTAATATTTGTAATATTCATATTGGGAGCCAACTTTGTAAAGTTGTGAGATATATATGTAAGATCCTTTTGATAAAGGTGAGTGAGAGTAGTTGATGGTTAGTTGGATGAGTTGTTGAGAGAATAACAGAGTAGAGAATGAAAGAGATCATTGAAGAGATATAAAGGAACTATCTAAGCACCAGTGTTGCTTGTTTTTTTCATGACTGAGAACAGTTTGTAAACTGCATTACTTTGTAAGAGTTGTAAGCTTAGTTGGCCCCTAATAGGGTGTTGTGAACCTTTAACAGGGTTGTAATTCCTTTAACAAGGAAATGTGCTATGTAATATTCAGTTCCTAATAGGGCTAGGTTTCCTAAAAGGGACACTATACTTTAGTACATGCTTGTGTGTACCATCCCCACTGGGGTTTTCCCTTGGCCAGGGCTTCCTCGAAAACAAATATGGTGTTATGAGTACTATGTCATTTTCTTATGTTCTTTTCTTTACTGCAAGTTTATGGTTAATGTTTAAATGGTTGAAGAATTTATTTATGTGCTATAATACTGATTCACCCTCCCTCTCAGTACTATCCAATCCTAACAATCACATATCAGAACAGAGATATCAGATTATACATCTATCCAGTGAAGGGATTGAAGATTGAAGACAACCACTCTGCAAGAAATAAATCTAAGCTATTTGAGCTTAATCGAGAGCCAGATATTTGTAATAGTTACATTAGAAAAGCTTGATGAAACTGTATATTTCATATTGTTTTAGTGATAGTATAGTATGATAATGTAGTATGTTGCCATCAATGCCAAAGGGAGAGATTGATGACATGTAACTCATTGAATGTTTGAAGATGTTAAGTTGATCACCAAAAAGTAGGAAGATAATGCAAGACATTAAATCAGTTAATGGATTGTATTGTCATTGATGCCAACTTGATATTATCTATTCAGTTATAATCAAAGTGTCAAAGACTTCAGAGACTCAGAGAGATAAAGATTATGCTTTCTGTAATACATAAAAGACAAGTATTCACAAAATGACTTCAAACACCGACGATCAGTGGAACCCGACAGACAGAGATCACCGACAATCAAGTCACAATGATGCCCAAGCAAGAAAACTGACAAGCATTACCGATGAGCAGAATCAAGCATACCCGACGGCCAGAACCATAGTGTAAACCGACGGAGAAGCCCGAGGAGAACTGGAGTGTTGACCAAAGATATCAAAGAGTTAGAACACCGATTAAAACTTGAGTTCAGAAATGACAAAATATCTAACTGGCAGAGCTAAATATAGACTTAACTGGTAGTTATCATTGTTTTCATCGACAAGATAAGCCAGAGATAAGTGAAAGATCTAAATTTTTTTTGTCTAGTTGATAAGAAGATCTCTGCGAGATAAAATAGGAGTTTTGCTTTAAATCTAATTGGCTAAGATTGTGGATCACGCCAAGATCAATAAAATCAAGAACCTAACAACGGTGATATCATGTCTATAAAGAGACAACTCAATTCGTTACGAAGTGTGTGGGTGAATGAATGAAAAAGAGGATGCTAAAGAGAAATTGATGAAGAGCAACTTCATACAGTGTTGATCAATCAAGCTAAGGAAAGAGCTAAAGTCTTTTGCGGACACCAAGAAATAGAGCACAGCATCACCGAGCAGTATCAAAGTAGAGCAAAGGTATAAACAGAGATATATTGATCAGAATAGTTTTATACAATAGATCTAAAAATCTGCAAGTATAAGTTGTATATGTGAATAGATTATACCATTTCATTTTAACCATTGATATAGAAAGTCTCTTAACCGAGCAGGATTTAAAGATCCTTTCTATATCGAGATACATCCCAAGGAGTATTAAAAAGTTTGATCATGAAGATAGCATAGAGATGTCAGATACCATTTGACAAACCATAAGAGTTTGTATAAGGAAGGTAGCATAGAGATGTCAGATATCAAGTGACAGACTAAACTTTTAAATCCTCTAACAAGGTCACACCTAATAGTGTGTTTGTAACCTTTAACAGGGTTGGCTCTTCACCGAGCTCACTTCAGAAGAGTGAAAATTTTGGGTTACCGGTGCCAAGTGGTTTTTCCCTTAATAGGATTTCCACATTAAAAATCCATGTGTCAATGTGTTTATGAGTCATTAATTTAGTGTTTTGCATTACACATAGCTTAACTGGATCGATCGGTATACTCTAGATAATTTATTGTCTTTCGGTAAATTAACAGACTGCTTTTTGGTAAACACACAATAGAAGGTTTTACAAAGCATTCCAAGCAGTAGTAATTTGATAATAGTATTTGGAGGCATTCATCTTATAGGACTAAAGATAACTAGAGGCTTAATATTGTGGTACTAAGTTTTAAGGGTTGATTAATGGAATATTTTTGAGACCACTGATTCACCCCCCACCTCTCAGTTATTACCATAATCTGGCTCAACACTTTACGATGAGGCTTGACCTCTCTCTAAAGGTGGCTCAACTTCAATCCCTTATTGACAAGATTAGATTGCCTCTCCTCCCTAGGGATGATAGAATTTCTGATCAAAGAATACTTCAGGGGACTTCTCAGTTAAGTTTTCTTACCATTGCCTGTTAAAGACCACTGTCGATGAAAGCTGTTGGAAAAAAGTCGGGAACCCACAACTCATTCCAAAGAACAATTTCTTTTGGTGGGTTTTTCTCCATGGTAAAATTCTTACAGTCGACAATCTTAAGAAGAGGGGGTTTCATCTTCCTAATAGATGCCCCCTTTGTAAAAGGGTGAAAGAATTCATTTCTCATTTGTTCATTCATTGCCAATTTTCTTCCACACTATGGTAGGTTATTCTCAAAAGATTTAAACTAGATTGGGCTTTTGATTGTGATGTCCAACATTTTATATTCTGGAAGTGTCTCTCATCCCACCCTCTCATAAGGGAACTTCGGTAGCTTATTCCTCCCCATATTTGCTAGTGTCTTTGGAAGGAGAGAAACAACAAAGTGTTTAGGGAGAATGGGGTGTCTATTGACAATATGTTGATCGTCTTTGATAAGTTGTTACATGAAAATGTTTCTCTCTGTAAGTGGAAGCTACCCAATTCTCCTCCTCACCTAGAGGATACCCTTATTGCCAATACATGGAAACTCTGAGGCACTTTCCATAGGTTTAATAACTTAAAGAAGATGGCCAGGAGGAGCACCAAGTAGGAAGCGCCTAAACCGCCCTGGAGTAAATTGACTTTTGATGGATCAACCAAATTAGGAAATGCGGATAGGGGTGGTCTGATTCATGACCATCATGGTCAGCTAATTGTTTCTTATGCTAGGAACCTATATGAATCCTTTAGTAACCAAGCTGATGCTATGGCTCTATATTGGGGCCTAAATATTACCCTCTCCCTGGGCATCTGGTGTTTAATTATTAAGGGATATTGGTCTCTCATAATTAACTTGGTTAAAAGGTTATTCTCCACTGGGTGGACCTTTCAAAGCATAATAGACGATATTCATTTTCTTCTCTCCAAGTTGGAGAACTTTGTTATCCAACATATGTATAGAGAAGGGAATAGGGTTGTTGAAAACCTCACATCCTATGGGCACAATTTGACTGGAGTTACGTGTTGGAGGTTGATGCACTGACTACAAGAGGACGTGCTTTCCCTCCTAAGGAAGGAAATTTATTCTATCACTAATGAGGAATCTTAATAACCGTGTTTTACCCTATTCAGGGAATTTTTTATTTGAACTCCTAAGTTGTGGTGAGAGTTGGTTTTTCAATTTCTACTCGTTGATTTCCTTGGCCATTTGTGAGAGGAGATTGCCAGGTCTTATGTAGAGTGATGTCCACCATGTCCGTCTCGGATGGATTGAAATGATGGTGGCACTTATTTTTTGCATTTGTAGCATGCAGACCTGTCACTCCCCCAGGCTTGATGTTAAGTCAAATATTGGCAAAAACCCCAAAGATAACTTGGATTCTATTGTAGAGAACAAGAGTAGTTTTTGCCTCTGGGGCTTAAATGGTTTTTGATGTTTAAAATTTAGGGTGTCCGCTTCTGGGTTTTACTGTGTTGTCTTTGCATTGTTGATGGTAGTTTATTGTTAATCGCCCTTTGGGCCTGTTGTATGATTCTACACCCTTGTGTTGCCACTTTTAATTTTCAAAAACAATCTTCTAAGCTTTGTAAATACAGTACCAACGATGATCCATTTTTATTGGAATGTTAAGAAGATTTAGAGATTTAGAATTAAAATTGATCTTAATTGCTATGATCAATTTCCTTCTTCATCCAAAAATTAAAAATAAAATAAAATTGATTTAATCCTTAAAGATGAATTAAACTTATCAAACCATCACATGAAGTGAATTAACAACTCAATAATTATTTTTACTAACCACACACTTGCTGAATACCTAGAAACAAATTCATGATCAACTCATTAGTAATGAAAAGAGATATAATAAAATCTTTATACTAAGAAAAACAACTAAAATCTATATACAAATTAAATATTAAATTGCTCTTCATTAATATTATCAACTAAAATATTCTGGACCCAGACTCTAGATTATGAGGGTATTCTATTTCGTTGCAGGATATGCCACAAGACTGGCCATGTTGTTGCTAGGTGTTTATCTGAAAGGGTTAAAATGAAGAAATCGCTTTCCTGGTGGTTGGGGGCTTCTGCCCATCATCATACTGTTCATAAAGTGTCCAAGGATGGGGGTTTGGATGCCTGCTCCTCTCAAGTTGATCAAGCTAAAGATGGTATTGTTGTTCCTGATGCTGCCTTGGTCCAGAATGGTGATGATGTCCTTTCAAGTGTTGCTGATTCAGACCGGATTGCTATTGTTGTCTCTAGTTCTGATGTCTTGTATGCTGGTGCTGTGGAGTCTTCTATCCCTGTCTCTCCAAATGGGGTTTTGGGGAGTCGTGGTGACATTGTCCCTGTCCTAGCAGTGCATGCTGATGTGGATTGCCTTGCTCTTGAGGGATCATCTGATCTCTCTTTGGTTGGGCAGGGTACAGTTGAGAAGGTGGGGGGTGGATGGATAACAATTAAAGGAAAGAAATCAAAGTCATCCACACCCTCTTTTGAAATGTATTTACGTTCACACAAGGGTGGGCCTAAATGTAAATCCTGATCACCCTTTGTTGTGGATTGTTGGTCCTTTTTGTGGGAAATTTTTGTTTGTTCCCTTGGGCTCAGTCGGTGGGGTTCCACTATGGTTGTGTTTCAGATCCTTCTGAAACCTGCTCTATTCCAGGGCCCCTCCATAACCTGGTCCTGCAGCCCTTGGTGGCCTGTCTTGTTTGTTGGTTATGTTCTTTCTGTCTGGGCTTTATTTATGATCTTTCACTCTGTTTTGGGTTTCAGGCACCCTCTAAAACTTGTTTTACTTAATCAAAAACTAAAATATTTATAATTAAGAACAAAAATAAATTTATCATTAAATGTGATCGAATTAATTTATATTCTAAATTTATACGTTCACATCAAAAGAAAATGGATGGATAGAGAGAGGGAAAAAAGAGGGTGGGGGGGGAGAGGGGAGCACAATTATCACTCATATTCTAATTATTGTTCATTAGATTCATTTATTAAGATATATGTACATAATGGTTGGACTAGTTTTGTGATTTTTGTTGTGGTCAAAACTAACAGTTCATGGGACAAATGTGAACTCAAAATTACCATTTTTTTTTACTTTTACATGCATAATGAATCCCATAGCATTTATTATAACTAGCTTAAAAATAAAATAGTCAAGATATCAAATTTCTACAATCCATTACAATTAGAGTGAGTAGTTTCTAGATTGGATTGTGTTTGTATTTTTAGCATCAATGTTTCAAATCACAATATACCACTTAAAAACTTAAAATATACAAGATTAATGGTGGGTCCCATGGAAGGGGGCATCCTTAAAAGTAGAGCCATGGCTGTGCGCTAAATTTAAGGAAGTTGGGGAGATTTTAATTTTAAAATATAAAAAAAAATTGTTTTCCTTTTAAATTTTATTTTTTTGTGGGAAACAAATGAACATATTGTTACATGTGGCAGAAACTTTTCCTAAAGTGGTGGGGCTAGAAAATGGTGGGGCTATTTTCTAGTCCCACTCCATTTTCACCGGTTCAAATTTAGAAGCATAAAAAATAGGAGCTCCTATTTTGAAGGAAAAGATTCCAAATAATCTTTTGACCCCAAAAAAATTTTCTCATGAACTTCCCTTTCCTAAAAAAAATAGACCCCAAACCCCCTCATAAAATAAATTATTACCTTAAAATGTGGATAAATTACATATATAAAAGAAGGCAGGCAAGGCAACAAGAGACTTAAAAGGGAAAGAGAACCGAAGTACTCCAGTCCAAGACTAACGAAACTTCGAGGCAAATCCCAGAAACTTGCTTTTCCAGTGGATAGCGTCATCATTAACGAATTAGAGCTTTAAAGCTTTCATATCGAGATGGTGAGCTGTAGGGTAGGGCCGTTATATAAGACAAGGGGACTATTCTGTCTGGTGGAGAGAGACTTATTTCTATTTCTCTGTCACGAATCTGGAAACAGATACCACTATTCCTTTTACACATGAATGTTCCGTAATTTCCGTTCAACAAAGCTATGTTTTCTTTTCTTTTTGAAGTCTCTTATTCTACGGGGGATATTATTAAAAAGTACTTAATTTTTTGTATTGATGATTAGTTTATTATTAATAGTAATTAGATTTATTAGATTATTTTCATTATTTTATTAAGAATAAAATATTTATTATATGTAATACATATTTTACTAATTAGATTATTTAATATTTATCAATTTTCATAAATTAAAAAAAAAAAAAAACTTCCTTTTTAGCCCTTTTTACCGGGTGAATTTCTTATTATTTTCCTCATTTTGGAAAATAGAACATTGAAAATAGTCAGTTGTTTTCTTGCTTTCGGTGATGATTGACAAAGATGTATACCAAAAAATCCCAAACACGTGCGGCTTTAAGAAAAAATACAATGATACCCGCCAGGTGATTTTACGTGTCCACATTAGTGCAGTCGCCTCTCCAAACAATGGCTAATGTAAAGAATGGTTGGTTGGACTTGTGTTTGGCTATGGTGGGAATATGTCTGGTGAAAGTATAAATTATTTAAAAAGGTTGAAAGTAGGGATAGGTATAGTTGATGTAAAAAGTTTGGATGCAATACGAGCAAGTGGATGAGGGGACATTAATTTGCACCATTCGCCCATGCCTTAAAATTGATGAAAAGATAAAGAAGTTCATGTTGGAAAAATTCACAACTATTATGTAAATTGACTGAACCAAAACTACACTATATCGAAGAGTTCAACTCATATTAAAGTATGAAAAAAAAAGTTTGTTTGAGGGCTTAAATTTTAGCGTTTTGGTTGAAAACTGACTTTTATCATTTTAGATTGGTTGAAAACTGGCTTTTATCATCTTAGAGAGGTAGATGGACAGACAATCTTCACAGAAGAGGGGAAGAAAAACCTTGTCTTTTGTGCAGTAAAAGGTGGTTGAAATGGAATAGTATTTCATTTTAGGATATTCCGCTTAACATATAAAGATTCACTTAGAAAACAATTTGAAATTAAGCAGTTTGAACCAACTAAACTTTATATAACCACAAATTTTCTATAATAGAAAATATTCATAGTAAAAAAATTAACATGAAAATTATTAAATGTTATATTTCTTGACCACTTACACCTCTTATCAACATTCCATTCTCCATTCATTCATGTTGCTAAACGATACATAAAAGTGGTCAAAATTACGCTTTATTAATTATAATCACCGCCAAATAAATGTGGGGATGGAATGGAATTGAGTTCCCTATACAAAGAGCAGTGCATTCATTTTATGAAAACCAAGCCTTCGCCGCTTCGTTTCTTCTTACACAAGCCACCCGTCCAATGCCACGTCAGCTCCAATTTGTTTGCAACATGTGACAGTGACAACTAAGACACAATTCTTGACCTGGTTTTGGTGTGTAACAGTAATACCTGCCCTATAAAAACTTCTGAATTCTCCATTTTCATCAATGAGTTGTTGCACAAACCATCTGCATTTTGGAGTAGCAGTATTTACAACAGTTCAACATAAATGTCTCAGACATCTCGCTTCCAAGTTGCTGGGATCCACAACAGTAAAAAGAAAGAAGATGTCGAGGCACTGAAGCAAACTCTTTCAGGAATTTCTAGTGTTCAATTCGTCGGAGAAAAGATTGTCAAAATCGAACACTGTTCGACTACAACAACCGATCAAATAAGTATGAATTTTCCATGTTTTAACCGCCATATTATCTTATGTTCAGGGTTTTCTCTTTTCATTCCTTTTTCAGATCCTAAACAGAAGCATGGAAATATTTGCAGTAGGGTTATGAGGCAAGGTTTTGTTTTAACAAGAAAGTAACTTTAGGGTTTTCAGTCTAGATATTGGTGGCTTCAATTGTTTAACCTTGCAATGATCTTCATGCTAAATGTTATTGTAACTTGTTTCTCTGTGTTGTTCATTTTTACAACAGAGGAAGCTCTGGAAGGTCTGAAATTGAGGCCTACTCTGATGGGTTATACAACTCCATAGATTGATGGTAAGCCAATTTCTCTGGTTTTTTTTTATCGGCTTTTGATTTTAGGGGTTTAAGAGCTCTGAAAGGTCTGAAATGGTGGCCTACTCTGATGGGTTATACAATATACAACTCCATTGATGAATCATAAGCCAATTTCTCTGGTTTCCCTAAATCTGTTCAATTTCTCTGGTTTCCCTAAATCTGCTTTCCTTTTCAAGGTTTAAAGAGCTCTGAAAAGTCTGAAATTGCAGCCTACTCTGATGGGTTATACAACTCTATTGGTGAATGATAAGCCATTTTTTCTGGTTTCCCTTGATCTGCTTTTGTTTTTAAGGGTTTAAGATCTCTGAAAGGTCTGCAATTGCGACCTACTTTGATGGGTTATACAACTCCATTGGTGGATGGCAAGCCAATTTCTCTGGTTTCCCTTGATCTGCTTTTGTTTTTAAGGTTTAAGAGCTCTGAAAGGACCGAAACTCTGATGGGTTATACAACTCCATTGGTGGATGACAAGCCAATTTCTTTGGTTTCCCTTGATCTTCTTTTGGTTTTAAGGGTTTAAGAGCTCTGAAAGGTTTGAAATTGTGGCCTAATCTGATGGGTTATACAACTCCATTAACAGATGCTAAGCCATTTTCTCTGGTTTCCCTTAACCTGCTTTTGTTTTTAAGGGTTTAAGAGCTCTGAAAGGTCTGAAATTGCAGCCTACTCTGATGGGTTATACAACTTCATTAATGGACAGTAATCCAATTTCTCTGTTATGTCTTGATCTGCTTTTGTTTTTAAGGGTTCAAGTCACCAGTTACTGTTATGGTGATAAATTCTTGCTTTCCCCTGTTTTTGAGTCCTCTGTTCTACATTGGGCTTAGTTTCAAGTCCTGTTTTACTTAATTAAATGCTATTGTTAGTGGACAATCAGATCCAGAATCCTTTGGTACTAATTGTCCTGTTTAATAATCAGTTGTGATTCTAAACATGTTTCTAATTATTTCGTTAATGACCTTCTTTTTGGACTCCTCTGTTTCTGTTATTGTACTAATCTGTCCTATTTCTTATAGGAGTCTAACTGTGCTTTCATATATATATCTGCTTCAATCTAAATATGTACCACATAATAAGTTTTTCACTTTGAAATCTTGGTTATTTTGCAGGATAGACCAACCAACAGGACCTAATTTGAAGATCACCTCTGTGAAACAAATTTTAGGGTTCGGCACCTGTTTGGAAAATAAAACTAAAAATATGGCTTAGACTGTAATCCCTTTGTAGCGCACTGTAATTTGTTATTTCTATTCCAGTGATATAGATCACAGGATCTGATTTTCTGCATTAGATCTCTTGAATGTCTCTAAGTTCCTTACATTTTGCATTCAACTGCTCAACGCTTCGACGTTGCAACCGGCCCGCGTTCATGCATGATAGTAGGGCCTTGTGTGGTGGGCCCCTGGGTTATGTTACTTTATTATACATGCTCCCTTCCTTTTTTTATGGGAGTTTTATTTGGTCTTTTCTTTTTAGAAATGATTATAATTAAAGATCCAATTTATATTTTTTTTTAATTTGTTAAACTGACTAAAAACTATGTGGCCTGCATAAAGATTATTAATGTCAAAGACTTTGACACACACGTATTTTTCAAAAGAAATCTTAAATAAAGAAGTCTCTTTGGAAGTATTGAACGTACCATACTCATTAATACTATGGACTTTTTGAATTTGCGTGTATAACTAAATAAGTACAAAGAAGAATAGCTTTCAATACCTTTAATAGAAAAGGATAAACATTAAATATAGATAAGGCAGCGCAGGTCCGACGATTGTTGGTACGGGCTGGTCAATGTCGAACAATTCCATTGTTTTTGTTATCTAATGATTCTTTTGCCGACTCTTTTTATTGGTTTTATAATTTTCTGGCTTGCGCAAACGCATTCCCCGCGCTTTGGACTTCCATAAATAATGCTATTAATTTAGAGCCGTTGAATATTAGGGAGCGTACTTCAGATTCTAAATATTATATTGGAATTTGACGAAATTATTTTGGTTGTTTTTATATGTAATTTAATTGTTTAAATCTAATATACCATTTAAGAGGTAATAAGTACATAAAGTTAACTGTAGCCACTACTCGACTATGGGTACCAATAAAGTTGGAAGACTCCTCCAATAAAGTCTATAAATTCTAATACATGTGGATGGTTATTGTTACAAGTAAAATTTATTAATGGGCTTTTAGCCATCATTGGTTTCTTTAAAGTGAGTAATTGGGGGATGAGGTGGATAAGGAGTGAATGGTCATTGGAACATAGTCGAATACAAGTCCCTTCCCCTACTGCATTGTTTGTAATGATTTTCATCACTCACCTCATGTTCTCACGTGATTGCTTCTATTTAATATCTATTTAAATATTTAAATTTAAGTTTTGAAAATAGGAGTTGGGAATAAGCAACAAGTGCTTATTGGGAAAACCGACACATGGGTTTACAACTTTTCTCTTTACTTTTTATTTATCTCCATATTTTTAATATTTTTATATTTTTAATATTGAAAAATGCACAAGAATTTACAATAAAAGATTGCTTGTAGACTATCAAGGTGAGAACATAGTGTCAATAAGATGTCAAGGTGAGAACGTAACAATAGAACACCAAATAAACTTGCTGATTTGCAATCATGAGATTGAGCATAAAAAAAAATAAATTGCATATTGACATAACATTTGCTACCAAAATATAGAAATTAAGATGAATAACAACAATGCAAATAATTCAGAACAATCTAACTAAAAAAGAGCATTCATTTTGCAATAAAAGCAATACAAATATTTTGACTCATTGAACTTGAACATTCATCTTTGAGTTCATATTGGGTTCCATTAGCAATTACATTAGCATAAGAAAAACTAGGAGGAGCAATTAATCTTGAAATGAAGACCTTATGCCTTGTGCCATGACAACCTTCCCTTTGCTGAGTAGTGGCTTGACCTAAAGTTTGATTTGTTTAATCTAGAGATCTATCTTTAAATTCTTCTCAGCCTCAACCTATAGTTGAGAAAAATGTGAAATCAAGAAATACAAGTGTCAGAGTAAAGCCCTAGAGTTTCAACATGCCTGTGAGTATTTAGACCCTAATATGTGCATCTTGTTGATGTGAGGGAACTCTGATATATACTCAGGGACCAGATGAACTGGGTTGATCTGAGGAAACCTGTGGATCAATCTGTGGACCACGTGATGCAACCGATGGCTCCTCCTACACTACCTCTTGTATACCCATATCATGTGGGTCATCCTGTCTAGGAGCACCTGATCTGCTCCTCTGAATTAGCCAACCCTAATCAAGAATATCATTAATATAGTCACCGATCTCTCCTCTATCTCGACCACCTCTACCTTGAGGCCTAGCTCCTCTAACATCTTCTCCACCTCATATACCTCCCCCACTTCCATCTCCTCCACCACCCCCTCTCCCATCTCTCCTTTCTCTACCCCTCTATCATTTAGGGGCTCCATCATCATCATCATCATCATCATCATCATCGTCGTCGTCGTCGTCGTCGTCGTCGTCGTCGTCGTCGTCGTTGTCGTCGTCGTCGTCGTCGTCATCGTCGTCGTCGTCACTCTCTAGTGGAGGAACAGGCTCCTCTGTTGTTGTCAATCTTTAAAATGGATGTAGTTGAAACCAATGTGCAAAATTTGGCATCTCCCTGACATCCACTACATGGCCATATAATCCCATGCAATTGGTGATAATCCTCGGTCCTCCTAGAGAGTAGTATCAAACTCTATAGTCTGACCCTAGGTAGTTCTATCACTGCGCGTTTGTGCATATATCGATGTACCCTGGGGCATACTTTGAATCTGACCAAATTGTCTCAATACCCGGGTACATGTGAACCTGGCAATCACAAAGGGAGTCTAGCCTATCAATCATCGTGATTTCAACACATACGACATATCAACTCCATCCTTGACCCAAGCCTCACAATCCAAATATGGTCTCCAACAGACAGTGTCAATATCATCTAACACTCATCACCAATACTCAAGCTTGTTTGTCTTGGGCTGAACAACTATCCCTTTGTAGCTGAATATATAGGGTCATGTTTGTGGTATGCTTCTCTCTGTAATCGAATGGGTAACTGACATATGCTCCGACACCCATATCTACAAAAGCATCATTCTAGCTGACAAACTCCATGATCCATCATATAGTACCTGGTGAAGCTCATGATACAAATGAGCTAGTATACATGATCCCCATGCCAATCGACGAGGTTGTGTCAATAAGCTCTCTAAAAATCTACCCCATCCTACAGAAAAATCATGTCCTTTCCTATCGGGTAACATAAATCCTCCTATCAAACTGGCCAAAACCACTGGAAGAATCAGGTATCCCCCATCTCTCAAAGATGTCCACTCAATAATGTACCTACTCATCGATGGATCACCAAATACTACCCTTAGTGCATCAGTCCCTTCGACCTCCTCAACATCATAATATACAACATCCCTAATGACTGGTATCTTAAGGATACAATATATATCCTCTGGTGTCACAGTCATCTCACTAGTTGATTGGTGGAACGTGTTGTGGTCGCTATGCCACCGCTCTACACGGTTGTCAATAATCCCCTATTTATCCAATACCGAGGCATATCGAGTATAGAGGATAAACCATAGGTAGTTGCCACTGTACGCTTGACATATGATAAATTCTCTCTCAGTCTAAATGTCTTGGGGTACTGACCCCACATCATCAGAACAAGTAAATCTGCCTATCACACAAACAATGTCAAGTAAACATTTATCGATCATCTATCAAAGAAAAATCAACTATCAAACACCATATCCGTTCAATGATCTTTCTATCAATATTAACGAGCACATCAAATTATTGACTCTCTATATCTTAAGGTGGAATCATCCTACCTATAATAAAAAATTGAGAATCACATCAAAAAATATTGACTAACATCATAAAAAGGCTACATCATAATGTTTATGGTTATATGCAAAATTTTGTAGCATATATGCAAAATTTAATCAAATGCAAAAAAATTCTACTCAAATGCGAAACAAAATGTATCACATGAAAAATTTTGTTATAAGTGATTTTTTTCCCTATGTGTACTTTTCCATATGCGAAAAAATATACATGATATGCGAAAAATAATTTTAAAATCATTAAACATTGCAAAATCATATGTGAAAAACTATGGAGTATATGCGAACAAACATGGGTTATATGTGAAAAATGGGACCACTAGCAAGATATCTCAATTAAAGAGCACAAAAATCACTACCAAATCAGTCAAAACACAAACACGAAGATCAAGAGTAGGGTACCTACCAGTGGTCCGTAATGTGGTGGCCTCTGATGTTGTCAGACACGCTCACAATGATGCTCGTGCACAACAATCATCATGGTCTCCAAGCTTTCTATCTCTCGAGAATAAAAAGGTGAATAGTGAAAGTGCAAATGAGAATTGAAAATGACTTTTCACCTTTATATAGTCTATTTTTGACCTAATGGGTGTTTTATGAACCTAATGACACATCATTTCATCATTGATTCAAACCAAATTTTCTACTGGGAAATCCTTATCATTAATTTTTATCAGAAAATAAATCAAAATACTCAAATCATATAAAAAATTCAACAATTACAAAAAAATTGCAAAAATTATCAAGACACCATGAAATCATTTTGATTCATTTCCCGAGGGGGCATACCATCATCTGGAATCAAAGATTTCACAATCAAGGACATCAGACGTTGAATTTTCAAATTGGGGCATCAGGGCGATCATAATTTCAAATCAGGTATATCATATCAATTAGCATCATCATCACTAACATCATAGCAATGGGGCAACATCAATCATTCTAATCATTCAGGTTGGAATCATAGTATCAGAACATCAAATCGGCATCTAAACAGTTATTCTTTGAACCAACGTGCTACACGCGTTAATTCAAAGAGAGGCAAATGTATAGGCCTAAAAATGGTCAAAGAGAAAACACAATTAAATTCAAGCCATATGGATTAATTGTTATAGAATTAATTAATTATGTAAATGAATTAACCATTTGATTACATAGTTCATTAATTAATTAATTCTAATCATTTGAATATAATACATGGCTAATTTAATTAATTTATTTGAATTAAATCCTCCTAAAAAGTCTCACCTACCACTACATGATGAGAATTGATTGAACCAATGAGAGATAAGAACCAAGTACACATGGATCACCAAAAGGCTTTGCAATCTTAACCATTTAATCTTGAAAGGGAATCTTGTCCGCTCAAAGGGGACACAACATCAAACTTAAGCTCAACTCACATCTTGATCATGGTTAATCTAATTCACTCCCTACACCTTAGGAAATCATACAAATAGGATGCATAATTAGAGTAAAATTATCTTGTTTCATATAGATTAATTTCATAATGCTAGTTTGTGCATCCACCACCATCATTTAGCAAAGGCAAAATGCTAGTTTGGACATCAATTTCTATCAAAGCATAGGCACAACGCTGGTTTGCATATCATTTCTTCATTTTAACCATTGTTAGAATAGATAATTTGTATCATAATGTACTTATTTTGATAATTTAGAATATAATTTGCATCATTTATCATAGCATCTTGCATCATGTATTGAATCCTCATTTTCTAGGTTGTCACTTGAGGATCAAAATTGCAGCTGAGAGCATAAATTGAGTCCCTAAAACCATATATCCATAGAACACTCATGATTTGTTTCAATCCATTTCTTTAAACTAGTATTGTATCTTGAATTGATTGATCATACTAATGTTTTATGAAGGTTTGTGATACTCAAATTACGCGCGCGCACACACACACACACACATTTATGAGATTTTTCATAATTCCTAGATTCCTAATTTCTATTTGCGGGGATTAAATGATTTTCAAATTTAAATATTACCTCACATTTACACTTGGGATAAACTCCCTATTAACTAGTCTCTAACTTCTTCGTCTCTTACACCTTCCATTTGCTAACTCTTATGCCTTCCCTTCTGACTCTTGACATCATTTTGGATTATTTCTCCTCCAAACTCACCTTTTAATTTGTGCCTTCCAAATGCACTCAAATTCTTGTCATAATTGTTCATAGATTGTCATTTTACCAATGTGACTCAATTTAACAATTTTGAGAATTTGCCCTCAAATCCTATTAACTGCCTTCATTTTTCTTCAATTTACTAACACCTATATTTTGAATCTTCTCATCATTTTGTCAATTTTGCTTTCATTGAGTGCATAGAGACTTCATGGGAGCTACATAAACCTACTTGGAGAATCAAGAAAGAGCATTGTAATCCAAATAGGGGAGTTTTGATTATTTTTTGTTTACATATGTTTATACTCTTTCTCATTTGTTCTAATGTTAGGATATGATATTTTTTGTCTTCTTTAGAGGTTTATTCGTTGCCTTAACATGCATATTTTCCTCTGTTTCCATCCCTACATAAATAAGGTTCTACTGCTGTGTTGTTGAAGTTTGGTATATGTTGGCACTAGTACATTTGAGGCCAAATTCTGATAGCTATCTGTCAGATTTTCAACGCCTATTTGTCGATACTTTGATAGCTGTAACCATCACAGTTATTTCATTGGAAATTGCAATGGAAGTGGTAACTATCGATATTTTGACACCGTATTCGTCTGACCTTACCACATTAATATCCAGTTTATTATAGCATTTCATATGGTACATCTATCAGAATACCGATGATTTCTGGTCGAGATACCGTCAGATGTGTAGTGATTGCACGACAGGAAACCCCGTTGAATATATTTCATAGTCGTCGTAACTATCTATCAAAAATGCAATGTATCTGTCATCACGCCTGTAAGAATCCTGACAAAAATCAAGTGACCCTTCGACAGGATAACCTGTCAAACATATAGCACTACCATCGTAATTATCTGTCAAAAATGTAGTTTTTTTGACAGGAAACCCCATCGGGTGTCTAGCAGTGTCGTCGTAACTATCTATCAAAAATGTAGTCAATCCATTAATTTTGTTGTTGAGATGTCGACGAAAATGAAGTGACCCTCCGACAGGACAACTTGTCAAACATATAGCCCTACCATCGTAACTACCTGTCACAAATGTAATTTTTATGATAGGACAACCTGTTAGATGTATAGCCATGTCATCGTAACAACTTGTCGAAAATGTAGATGTTCTGACATGAGTACCCGTCAGATGTATAACACCGTCATCGAAACAGTTGTGATTAGCTTCGAAACTATGATGTCTTGGCACACTAAAGATAACAAAGCTCAAGAGACCATCATAGAGGGTCTCCGTCTTTGGTCCATATTAATGAAATTTTTTTATATATTTGATTAGCTCATCAAATGCGGGGATTATTTTCATGATAACATATTATTTAAGTTGACGTTGCCAAATTTATTTAGTTCGCGCACTTGTAGACTAAAAGGACAATGATAAAGAAACATCTCCTCCCATGGTCTACATTACTCAGGCCACGGGTGGGGATGCTTCATTCTCGCTGTCCTCATAGTCTACAAGTGTGCAAAGTAGATAAATTTGTGCAACATCAACTTAAATAATGTACATTATACATGAAAATAACATATATTAAATTCTTTCAAATTCCCGCATTTGATGAGCTAACTAAATATAGAATGTTTCCTCAATCGTATGGACCAAAGATGGAGACCAACTATTATGGTCTCTTGAGCTCTGGTATCTTTAGTTCTAGCTACTGGGTAAGGTCTGAAAGACTTATACCTGCCAATCGTCGAGAATAATCACTGCCTTGCCTTTATGTACACTACACAATATCCAATATATATTACTAAAGATGAAGAGAAGGAATAAAATATGAATGGATAAAGAAATGAAAGATACAATAATATTATCTTGTTGTTTACGTTGTCATAATTGATCCCAGTCTAGCAAAAACCTTTTACACTTGTGCAGCTCATCAATACTAGAGGCCTGAAGGAATTTTATACAATCACTAGCACATTTCGTGCATGGATGAGAAACATTATCCAAAGTTTCCAGATTATGAGAAGAGGTATGAGTGGAGGCCAAAGAAGGAATATTTGTGAAGGTTTTATAGACGTAGGTTACTGAGTCATCATCTATGTATTGGTACTCAATTTGGAAACCCTCGTCCTCACTTTTTTCCTACCTCAGCTTAGTAAAGAAGATTTTCTCTAGAATTTTAGACATCTAGAAAATCTCCACAAATATCCCTTTTGGCCTCCACTGAATATATATACATCTTCTCAGAATCTAAAAGCTCTCGATCATTGATTCTCATCAATGTACGAATAAAATTGTGACAAAACACTTAATCCCTAATTCCATCTTTGACAAATAAAATAGTGAAAAAACACTAAAGAATATGGAAAGCTCACAATATTTGTTTACTCCACTCAATAAAGGATCTATCTATAAAAATATGATGACTTGCATGAACAAAACAATGTTCTCAAGAATTGGAAACAAATAACTTAACTATAGAAACTGTAGGGAAGTTCAACTTAAATGAAGATAATCCAAAACAATTGTTTCTTTCCAAAGCACTAAATTGACAATCGATTACTTTGAGTTTCATCAATTGAGAGAAATCTACAATCAACGTTTGGAAGGAGCAGTGTTTCAACTTCAAATATTTGAGATGTTGAGCGTATATTTTGAAACTATTTAACCCATAACAGTCAGTAAGTCACAAAATTTGACAATGTGGGCATAGACCTATAAAATTTTCAATTACATTTTTTTCAATTTCTACAATAATAAAGTGTAGAGAACATGATACGAGGCTAGGAAAGCCTAGACAAGACTCGAGAATTTCATTAAAATATAAATATGAAAGTGTAAAGGATAAAATATTAATAATTTAATATGATATATGTGTGTAGAGGGATGTAATGGAGAGATATGTGATGATTTGGAAATGGTATTGAGGGGAAGATAAGATTCTCTTCCTAGCCCCAAATTTCACAAAGGAAAGATCCACTTTGATCAACCATAAGAAAATGGTTAATGCACAAATGCATCAATCGATCGGAAATAAGAAGAGTGAAGAAAGCCTTATAATATTGAATAATGGATGGAGAGTATATAATATAATTGATTGAAATCTTAATTGAAATGAATTGAAGACAAGTACTAACCTCAAAATATAGAAGATCTGGAAAATCCTATTTTCTAATGTCTGTGTTGAGTTTCAGGAAATTCTACAACCGGATCTGGAACAGAAACACAGAGACGGACAAAACCCAGATATATTTTTCTTTTCTGAGTCAGGTCAACCTTGACCTCTTTATGGGGGTGCAATTGTACCCCAAAATGTCAACCTTGACCTACGCTGCTCTGATAGAAATTTTGTTTGTGGATCCAAAAATTTGGCCAAAAAGGGTATCCAAGTATGCTCTTAGATTCATTGCCCTATACCTGTACCTACAATAAAAATGGTTTTTTTTGTTGGGGGGAGGGGTTTGCCTTGGTCAAACCCCAGTTTTGGAATTAACCTTAAAATATAATTGAAATTGCATAAATAAACAAAGCAAATAAACCAATTCACCTTGCTTGTATAGAAACCCTTGTGGAGGATTCAAATCCTTGGATCCACAAGTATGTATGCACCAAATTAATGTAGAATGTATAATGTAGGATGTAGGATGTCTCAAATCAATTTCTTTTAGATCTTCAACACCAATCTTGAATGGATCTTGGAATAGGAAAAGGCTTGCATGGATGTGGATGGAGAAATCTTCAACAAGAGGGCACCATAGAGCTTGAATCCTTCAATGGATACCAATAGATTTCCTTGATGAATTGAATGCTTGAATGGATTATTGGCTTGCTTCAATTCTTAGAGTCTTAGATTATTCTCCTTCTTGCTTAGAGAAAATGAGAGAAGGCTTCCTTATATACCAATCTAGGGAACAATCTTCTAGAGAGGCCTACATAGGAGAATTAAATTCAAATTATACCTATACCCATAGAAGTGGACATATATTGAATATAATTTCAAGATTTGTTGCCTCGAAGACCGAAACAGCCGACCTAAAAGTGAGAATTAAATCTTTCCAAAGCTCGACATCCAGAAACTTGAAAATTGGACCGTGGGTCAGGGTCGAGGTCAACTCTGACCTAGGTTAGGGTCGAGGTCAACCTTGAACTAGGTCAAGGTTGAGGTCGACCTTGACCTTGAGGTCAAGAAACTCAGATTTGTAGATCAGGGTACCAAAAACATGCCGGAGAGAAGTGGAAAATGGGGTAGAACATGGGGAAAATCCAGATCCAAGTCAAAGACCCATTCAAGGTGCTTGACATGACCCCAAACCACTTACTCAAAGGGCTAAACCATCTCAAAATGGAAGTGCTTCCATTTTCTGACTATACATTTAGCCCCCACTTTAGCAAGAGTATGGACTCGATGCAAACTCTTGGTAAAGGAGATCATAAAGAAAAGATAATCTTATTGAAATCAAAAGGGACAAAGGAATCCTCAATCCCCCAGTGACTTAAGTCTTTATCAGCCCTAAGATCATGATAAGAGAAACATCACCAATCAAAGAGAAAAAGAGAGAGGGTGTGATTACCTTGCCCAATGAGAACCTATGTCCCATTGTGAATCACACAAGGAAAAAGTGCAACTAAAAAGATGGAGTTAAACCCCCTAGTGAATGTGGCTACTCACTAGTCAACCCATTAAGGATTTACTCTTAGGAATATTCTATTCCAAAAGAGCAAAGTCAAAACATAGAAAGATCCAGTCTTAAGGACACCTTCCGTCCTTAAGGGATCAAAACATTGTAAATTGAAACTGGAGGGATCAAGAGATCCTATAAGGTAAAAATCCATGCTTCAAGGATTAGTCTCTAATCCATAAAGGGAGAAAATTTTTAAATTTTAAAAATATTTTAAAAGTGCGTGTGTGCAAAAAGGTCAGTAGAGCGTATGCCCCCATGTTAAAGTCATTGGTAACACTTTAACATGAGAAATGGCTTTAACGGAAACATAAACAACTCCAATGATTAGGTTTCCACTACGAGATGCCCCCAAGAGAAGAAAAATCAAGGGAAATACCACATAAACATACAGAGAACACATAAGGGTCTACCTACTGTGGGGTCAGTATGATCATAAGATAATATGTATATATAGATATGATATTATTGCAAATGAATTGACATCAATCTGCAAAGAAAGTAGAACTACAATAACAATGGAGGAAAGAAAATGCAAGAGTTACAAAGAAGAGTCTTTTCGGACCACAACATGGAGACCAAAAAGAACCAGTGCTACCATGTCGCAAATCCAAGCAAACTACACAAGGAAAACATTTATGAGCAATAACACTGGTACAACATAACATGAAAACAATATATAGAAGAATAAAGATACATATAGAAGAATTGTACAACAGGTTTGATTCCTTTATCACCTTGCACCAACAAAGTAATAAGGGTCGTATAAAAGAATCTTACAAATATTTAGTAAATACATTACAGGATAATCACAATACAACATGAAAGCACATAAAAGGCTACCATGAAGGACAAGCCAATCAAGCGCATCGCCTACTCTCCCCATCTCGGTTTATATCATTTAGGGAAGGTGGGCAATTTGCAAGAGGGACTATATCCAACACAGTAGGAATAATAGCTAGTTCCAAACAAGGATCCTTTTGAGAATTGCGATGTTCGATACTAGGTGTCAGTTGTGCGAAAGCATATGAGGTAAATTAGTATAAAGATCAATAATCTCATATTCATTATTAGCATTAATAGGATCATCAAGAGTATCTTCTTCATCAAGATTAATTGAATTAGAATCTAAGATGAAAATATAATCATCATAATCATTCATCTTAACATCATTATTAACATTAACTTCCTCCAACACATCAGGCATAGGCTGGTCAAAAGAAGGTAAAGAATTTAAAAGAATAGAGGCATGGGCCCTAGCATTAGCTCGACGCTTCTTACGATGTTCATTGATAGATTTGTTACATTTTTTATTGTTTGGACTATGTTGAGAACTAGGAGGAACAACAAATGGTTCCTTCACAGGTTCTATGGGAGGATTAGTAGGACTCTCAGTAGGCTAAAAGGTGATACTAGAATTTTTATTAATAGAACTAGAAGTAATGGATAAAGGAGTTATAGAAGGTGCAAGTAAAAGACCACAATTAAGATCCATCCGAGGCATGTTTAACTCAAGAATCTTGCGATGTTTATAGGCTTGATATGAGCAGAAAAGGCTATCATGTCGAGAAGGACATGAATTAGGTAATGAAGGCCAAAAGAAGTCAAGGGTAGCACAATCCCTACACCTATAAGGTTGATATAAAATATGATTAATCGTATTCACCTCTTCATCATGAATTAAGTTAATACACTTATGGATAGGAGAAGCAACGACATGCATGGCAGTCAACCAAGGAAAATCAAGCTTAACTTTAAATTGATCAGAAGTAGGGACAACAATGAAGCTAGTGTCCACAACTTTACCACAAAGTTCAACAGGTAAGGTAATATAACCAAATGATGGATAGAGAAAACCATTACAAGTTTGGATCCACACATTAGATGTAACATAATAATCACATTGTAAGTTCTTCATAAAAATATTTTCTTTAGTGATGACATTGAATAAGGAAGTAGGATCAACAAGAAAAGCACGCGTAGGTATCTTAGAAAACCTAGCATAAATGTAGAGGGGACCATCAGGAGCTTTAATGGTCTCAGAATCATCAAAGGTGTTCGAGATTTCCCTAGGTATTTTATCCTTAGGTTGTTTTGCAGGTTTAGACTGAGGTTTTCATTTAGGTTGAGTTGGAGCTTGAAGTTGAGGTTGAAATGGAGGAACTTGAATAGGAGGTTGAGATTGAGGCTGCGGTGGAGATACAGGTTGAGACAAAACAACATGATCCACATGGTTAACAATGAGATTGAGATCATCCATCTTTGAATCATAAAAAATATTGACAGAAGATGGCTAAACAATGGTATTAGTATCATGTGTAGGTAAAGGGTTCATATAGATTTGAAGGTTTTGATTAGGATCAGAGACAAATTTGTTCCCACTACCATCAAAATTATCAATAGATAAAGCATTAGAATCAATTAAATCTTGAACCTTATGTTTTAGAGAATAACACTTTTCAGTATCATGGCCTTTCTAACGATGGCATTGACAAAAGGCTTTGGGATCAAATGATTTTGATGCCATCATAGTAGGAAGAAGAGGTATCCAAATCTTCTCTTAGATTCACTGTCATGTACCTGTACCTACAAGAAAAATGGTTTTTTGGTTGGGGGGAGGTGTTTGCCTTGGTCAAACCCTAGTTTTGGAATTAACCTTAAAATATAATTGAAATTGTATAAATAAACAAAGAAAATAAACCAATTCACCTTTATTGTATAGAAACCCTTGTGGAGGATTCGAATCCTTGGATCCACAAGTCTATATGCACCAAATTAATGTAGAATGTAGAATGTAGGATGTAGGATGTAGGATGTCTCAAATCAATTGCTTTTAGATCTTAAACACCGATCTTGAATGGATCATGGAATAGGAAAAGGCTTGCATGGATGTGGAAGGAGAAATCTTCAACAAGAGGGCTCCATAGAGCTTGAATCCTTGAATGGCTACCAACGGATCTCCTTAGTGAATTGAATTGTTGAATGTGATTGAATTCTTGAATGGATTATTGGCTTGCTTCAAGTCTTAGAGTCTTAGATTGTTCTCCTTCTTGCTTAGAGAAAATGAGAGGAGAAGGCTTCCTTATATACCAATATAGGGCACAATATTATAGAGAGGCCTACATAGTAGAATTAAATTCCAATTAGATCTATACCCCTAGAAGTGGATCTATATTAAATATAATTTCAAGAGTCATTTCCTCGAAGACTGAAATAGTTGACCCGGAAGTGGGAATTAAATCTTTCTAAAGCCCGACATTCAGAAAACCTAAAAACTTGAAAATTGGACCCTGGGTGATGCAGGGGCATTCCAAGATTCCAAACATTTCAAAGATTCTGAATTCAACATGCATTTTAATGCTTATTTTAATAATGTTGGGTTGAATTCTTAGTTTTAAAAGGTTATCTTATTGATGTAGTGAGTCGGTAGAAGTATTTAAGATATAATAAATGATGGGTTTGTATAATCCACGATACTTTACTAGTTTAGCTTATGTTTACTCTACTCGGTCATAAAGAACCGTTAGAGGAATTAGTAGGTTAGAAAGTTATTTATTGAGTCGGTTATGGGGAACTATCGGGTCATCTTCATTTGAAGATCTTTATTTGTACAAGTGAGAACCGAGAGTAAGGAGATAGAGTAGAGTAGTGTAGGGGAGTGTAGAGAAGCAATGAAGAAAGATGTAATGGGAAATTTCAAAATGAAAAGAAGAATTGAATTCTCTGTTAAGAACTCTTGGTTCTTCACTTTGTCATATATAGTTCTCTATTCTTTTATACTTCTTTGTTCTTAGATTTATGAATGGTTATGCCTTAATGTTTGGATAGTTTGGTTTTCAAAGATTCTTGTTTTGAAGAATGTTTAATGTTTATGGTATCGGTTTTGTTAAAGAAGTTTAGTGTTATGAATTCGGTTCTGATAACAGAGAAACCGAATGTTTCATCTGTGAATGAGTTTACAACCATTGCATGAGTTCGGTTGGTGTCGGGTCATGTTGCGCTGCCAATGCCACAGAAAGAGATGTTTTCATAATTGTAATCGTGTTTTGAGCTATTAGCAATTGCCATTTTTGGCTTATGTTTTAGGTTTTTCTATGATGTTCCCGATAAGGGACGTTACTGGTCTTTTATATTTGGTGAAGTATTAATTAAGAGCCCGACTGCAGATGTTCAAAGGCAATAACTTGAAACGGTTACATGCAAGAACTGTTACCTCATGATTGTACTAGTTTCAAATCTTGGAATGGTTATCGAGATAGTTTGTAAGTCTAGTTACGCCCGCGTGGAGCTGAGAATCCATGTTTGGACAGTCGGTTAGAGGGAGAAGTGTGCACTGATCATTTTGTATGTGAAGAAACTGAGGGATAGTGCATGCCATAATGAGACACAACAACAATACATCATTATGTTAGAGCTTGACATTTGTTAATGCAAAAGGTGACGAACTTTTTTCTATTCATGGTTTATGGCAACAGTCACCAAATATTGGTAAGATGAAACAGTGATTAAGTTGTGGAAAATAACATCTTAGCGGTTGTCATTATTGTTATCGTTGCATATGATTGGAAGTTGGAAAGATTATGTGTCTCTGATCAACATTTTCAAAGGATTATAATGAGACATTAAACTATTATATTGTTAAGAAGACATTATTTTCATTAGCATATTAAAAGCTTTTGAACCTCTGATTAACATTTAATAAGAAGAATGGAAATATATGCAGATTCGAATCATTGCTTGATTCCCTCTGCATCAAGTGGTATCAGAGCAGGAAGCTCTTGAGCATGTGATAGTTAGAGATCACACCAGGACCTAGCTATGATAGATTGTAATTGCTTTCTCAGTATGTTTTGACAGATTTGTGCAGATAAGTTTCTAGATTTTATCTTGGTGCTGTGTACCCATTTGTGGATGATTTTGGAGGAAACCAAATCTAAGTTGATCAATTAGGTTTGCAACCTTCACGAGCATTCAGAGGTGCTGGATCAGTAACAAGTTATAGTCATGGATGGAAAAGAAGAGATGTCAAAGTTATTGCTTAAGTTAGATAAATGGATTGAATATGAGGAGGCACAAGAGAAAAAGAAAAAGAAAGTAGAAATGGAAAAAAGAAAAGAGGAAAAGAAAAGAAAACAAGAAGCAAGATGGTTGAAGATGGAAGATGATTTAACAACATATGAGATGAAATTAGACATGATGGATAAAAGAGATCAAGAGATACTGGAATTGATTGAAGCCTAGATAGCATTTGAAGAAGCAGCAATGAAGGAGACGAGTTGTCCATTGGAAGAGCAAGAGGAGAAAATTGATGCTAATGAAGAGCAGAAGGTTGAAGATGAGCCTTGTGTTGAGAAGATTCTAGTTGTAGATAGTGATGCTGAAAAGATTGTTGATTTGGGTCGCAATGATTTGATTCCAGAAAAGCTTGATGATAAAGATATGGTTTATGCTGATCAAATGATAGATAATATGGTCTCACATACAAAGATATTTGTATCGGAAAATATAAAGGATAGCATGGAAGTAGTTCAAAATGCAGAAAATTTTTCAATGGATGGAAATGATGATGAAGACATTTGCTTGGACGATCAGTTCAATGTTCATCTTGATGGCGGTGCAATATTGGTTTTTTCTAACATATTTTATTCAGGTATTGAAGAAACATATTGGGTGAATCCTATTACTGATGTTTGTATGCACTTTGAAGCTTTGGTTTTGAGCAATATTTTTCACCTGGGAGAACAGGTGTGCGAGATATTGGCAAATATGTTTATTTTTGCAGGAGTTCACCGAATGATTCACTGGAACTGGAATTCTCAAAAGAAGCTAATTCAAAGGGACTTGAATTATTTTTTCATGGGGAGCATGATGCAGGGGCATTCTGAGATTCCAAACATTTCAAAGATTCTGAATTCTACATGCATTTTAATGCTTATTTTAATAATGTTGGGTTGAAGTCTTAGTTTTAAAAGGTCATCTTATTGATGTAGTGAGTCGGTAGAAGTATTTAAGATATAATAAATGATGGGTTTGTATAATCCATGATACTTTACTAGTTTAGCTTATGTTTACTCTACTCGGTCATAAAGAATCGTTAGAGGAATTAGTAGGTTAGAAAGTTAGTTATTGAGTCGGTTATGGGGAACTATCGGGTCATCTTCATTTGAAGATCTTTATTTGTACAAGTGAGAACCGAGAGTAAGGAGATAGAGTAGAGTAGTGTAGGGGAGTGTAGAGAAGAAACAAAGAAATATGTAATGGGAAATTTCAAAATGAGAAGAAGAATCAAATTCTCTGTTAAGAACTCTTGGTTCTTCACTTTGTCATATATAGTTCTCTGTTCTTTTATACTTCTCTGTTCTTAGATTTATGAATGGTTATGCCTTAATGTTTGGACAGTTTGGTTTTCAAAGATTCTTGTTTTGAAGAATGTTTAATGTTTATGGTATCGGTTTTGTTAAAGAAGTTTAGTGTTATGAATTCGATTTTGATAACAGAGAAACCAAATGTTTCATCTGTGAATGAGTTTACAACCATTGCATGAGTTTGGCTGGTGTCGAGTCATGTTGTGCTACCAATGCCATAGAAAGAGATGTTTTCATAATTGTAATCGTGTTTTGAGTTGTTAGCAATAGCCATTTTTGGTTTATGTTTCAGGTTTTTCTATGACAGTCCTGATAAGGGACGTTACTGGTCTTTTATATTTGGTGAAGTATTAATTAAGAGCCCGACTACAGATGTTCAAAGGAAATAACTTGAAACGGTTACATGCAAGAACTTTCACCTCATGATTGTACTAGTTTCAAATCTTGGAATGGTTATCGGGATAGTTTGTAAGTCTGGTTACGCCCGCGTGGAGCTGAGAATCCATGTTTGGACAGTCGGTTAGAGGGAGAAGTGTGCACTAATCATTTTGTATGTGAAGAAACTGAGGGATAGTGCATGCCATAATGAGACACAACAACAATACATCATTATGTTAGAGCTCGACATTTGTTAATGCAAAAGGTGACGAAATTTTTCTATTCATGGTTTATGGCAACAATCACCAAATATTAGTAAGATGAAACATTGATTAAGTTGTGGAATATAACATCTTAGTGGTTGTCATTATTGTTATCATTGCATATGATTGGAAGTTGGAAAGATTATGTGTCTCTGATCAACATTTGCAAAGGATTATAATGAGACATTAAACTATTATATTGTTAAGAAGACATTATTGTCATTAGCATATTAAAAGCTTTTGAACCTCTGATTAACATTTAATAAGAAGAATGGAAAGATATGCAAATTCGAATCATTGCTTGATTCCCTCTGCATCGCTGGGTCAGGGTTGATGTCTACTTTGACCTAGGTTATGTTTGAGGTCAACCTTGACCTAGGTCAGTGTCGAGGTCGACCTTGACCCTGAGGTCAAGAAACTTAGATTTGTAGATCAGGGTTCCAGAATAGGCCAGAGAGAAGTGGAAAATGGGGCATAACAGGGGATAAGCCAAATCCAAGTCAAAGAACCATTCAAGGTGCTTTACATGACCCCAAACCACTTACTCGGGGGGCTAAACCAATCCAAAAGGAAGTGCTTCCATTTTTTGACTATATAGAAAGTTCTAAAGCAGTGAGCATCTGACAGGCAATAAGAGCATTAGGAAACCACTTCATTGGGATGAAACCTCATCTTATAACAATTTATTTTACCCCCTTTACCCTCACACACTCAATCCATTCCTCAATTTGTTTAGTGTTTCTCTTACTACGAAAGGGAGAATCAAACCTAAAACTTGTAAGAGGTGCAAAATGTTGTTTGTTATTTGTTATTATAAACCCATTACAAGCATATATTTGAAGTATCAAAAGACAAAATTTAATTATTATTTGGGCCCTTTATTAATTACATTAATTAATTAAATAAGTCCATATGATATTATTTAATTTTTAGGACCATTTAATTAATTAACCTAATTAAGATATTTTATTAAAAATTGGGGACATTACAAATAGGAGTTGTTGAATGAATGAATATGAAATTGATGGAATAGGAGTATGCTTAGTTTTTGATTAAGGTAAAAACAGGTTTTGAAAGAACCCCGAAACCTTTCACAAAAAGCTACAAGAGATAGGCATCAAAGGCACATACAAACATATAACACCTGCAACAAACAAAAGGCAGGACCCAAGAAGAAACGAAAGACCTAAAACATGAAAAAACAAAAAACTGCCAAAAAACTGCCAAAGATAGGCACATATACTAGCACAACTGCTCGAACAACTTCTAGCAAAATTTACCAGCAGAAGAAACATTACATCATTTTCTGGTAGGCTACCTTAGCCTCCTTTTGCATTTCTTCCATTTTTTCAATGGACTCCTTCAGCTCTAGCATCTCTTTTGGGATCTCAGGGACTTTTATTTTAACTCCGCTTCGGGTTCTAGGACCAGGGCCTGAGCTTCCATCCTTTTCTTCAATTGTAATTGTTGTATTTTCTAGCAGGCTTCTTTCCAGATAAGCGTATAACGCTTTCAAGTTCTGAATCAACACTTGCAGCCCTTCATTGTTGTGCTTAAGGATAATCTGTATCATGTGCCCATTGTGGCTTATTTGTTCTTTCATCTCTTTTAGCTTTTCTTCCACAATCTCATTAACTCTAGTTGTAAATTCCTCTTCTTTGTTGTCGTCTTTAACCTTAATCATCAACTTATTCTCGATTTCCTCAACCTTGGATTTAAAAGGCTCCATTGCCTCCTACATCTTGGTTAATTGACTCTTTAGGAACATCATATCCTCATTTAGCCAGTCTTCCATCTTAGCCCCATATTCTACTTTGATTTCCAGGATTTTGTCATCTTTTTCAAACCCACCCGCATCTGGGCCCATTCTCCTTTTTTTTACTGTTCCTTTTCTTCACCTTTAAAGTCAGCTGCATCATATTACCCTCCTCACCATCTTCCTCATTCTTATTTTCCTCTCTTTTATCTCCCTCTTTTCCATCTCCCTCAATTAGCTTTTCATCATAATTCTCATCAGCGCCCATGCCCTCATTGATTATATTGGGCATTTCCTCCTCTTCCATCTAAGAGTTATCCTTTCTCAGTTGATCCTCATTTTATTTTTCCATATTCTCTTTATCATTATCACCATTGTGCTGATCCTCTTGATCTTTTCCCTAATTCTGTAGAGTTTCATCACCAATCTTCTCCGACTTAGCCTTCTTCTTCATTTTAACCCTTTTTTTCTAACTCTATTTTTCACTTTCCTTCTTCACCTGTCTCATGCTACCTTTAACCCTCTTAGGGATTGGCTCAGGAAGATTGTGAACATACTCAGAAATAAAAAAAATGAGCCCCACATGGAGCACCAGGTTGCTCGATTTCTTTATGTGCTCCATCACACTATTATGCAATGAACTCAGAAGATAGAAGGGGAATGAGATTTTTTTACCATTCCTAAAGTGGTTGGCCAGAATGAAATGCAGGTTGTAGATTTTGCAGTATCTTCCGTCTAGAGTGAAATACTCGATCATGACAGTGAGAATGTCCACCCAGTGAGACTTGATTTTTTGAATGTCGACATAATCCCCTGTACCTTTACTAAGAAGGGCTTCTTCATCCTCTATTTTCGTGAAAATCTTGTAGGCTTAAGTACCAGCCCTCTTGTTGTCCCAATAGAATTTCATGCCCTCACAAGGCAAACCCGTAATTTTTTATATAACCCTCATGGAAAGGGTAAAATATTTCCCCCACATATGCACTTTCCCATCCTTCCAACCCTCTGCAAACTATTTTGTTATCTCCGTATCCCATCCATGGAGCTTCTCCGGATACTGAGATACACTACCTTTTCTCAATCTTCTCCAAACTTTCCTCTTCTCTTTCCATTTTGCATAGTTAATCAGCTCCTCTCTCTTCAGACCTCCTCCCATATTTCTCATTTCTTCTTGGAAATTTTGGCCCTTTGCAATTTTGAACACAGAATTCAGGCAAACTCTACTATTATGATTAATCCAGTTCAAATTTAACACCCAGAAAGCGTGCGGTGTCACTAATCTAATTAATCCTATTTCCTTTGAATGACAGCACACATTACTTTTAATAATTAAAGATGACCTCATCATTAATGAAGTTTGTTTATAACTCCTTCAATGCTATTCATCCTATCATACTTGATAAGACTAGCCATCTCTGTTTTGATATCTGCCTCACCTCGCCAGGATTGCATGACATCAGAGTACACACCCATGTTTGCTAATCCATCCGCCATCATATTACCTTCTCTATAAACATGTGTAATATGGTAATCTTCAAAATTGGATAATAAAGATTTAATTTTTTCAATGATATGGCTTATTGTCCATGATGCTTTATAAGTACCTTTAATACAGTTAATAATATTCAAAGAATCTCCCTCCACCCAAAGTTTGGAGATTCCCATATCTTTGGCCAAAGTGACCACATGAAGGGCTGCCATAGCTTTAGCCATATGGTTTGTCTAAATTCCCAACGGAACTGCCACTGCTCCCAGACAATTTCTAGCTACATCCCTTATGAGGCCTCCCACTCCAGCAGACCCAGGATTCCCTTTCACCGCCCCATCAAAATTCCCTTTAACCCAGCCATTTGGAGGGGCTTTCCATCTAGTATTTTCCCTCAAATTTTGATTTCTTTCTTTCTGCACCTATGCCTTGATAAGAATTTCACTGATACTGAGAAGATTCTTGTAAGGTGAGTCACTAGGAAGCTGATTTTTAAAATTTTCCAGGATACTTCTACAAACCCCATTAGCCACAGTTTGAAAGGGAGAGATTTTTTCTCTAAATATTCTATTGTTTCTTTCCTTCCATATTCTCCAAGTGAAGTGAGGTAGAATAAGCTTCCAAAGATCTTTGGCTTCCTTACCCTTGAGGGGGCAGCTCCTTTGTTTAACCATGTCCTGGAATTTAAAAGGATTGACCCACTCCAGATTGATGCCATTGAGCACTGAGTTCCAGACTTTGGAGGAGAAGGGACAGTGTATCATTATGTGATTACTTTTTTCAGATTTAGAGAAGCATAAGATACATCTATTAGGCATACTAATGCCCCTTTTTTGAAGATTATCTACTGTGAGGATTTTATTCTGAACAAGAAGCTAGAAGAACATGTTAATTTTAGGAATAAGGTTGTTGTTCCATAGGAGTATGCCTAGTTTTATTGACATGGAACATAAGTTATAGGTAAAAGTGGTTGCAATATATTCTTACCTAATGAATAGGTTTCCTTCCTCAATTCTTGTTGGTTGGTTATCCAAAGGTAGTGTTATCTTACCTAATGAATATGTTTCCTTCCTTAATTTTTAAACTTTAAACAGACACACAATTACTCAATCATCCCTATTGAAGCTTTGTGGTATTTGAGAGAGCTGATATAGTGTTATCAACAACATGTCTCATGTTGGTGTAGCACCATCTTTCACTGTCAAACTTACTTATCAGTTGTTAGCATAAATTTTATGTTCTGAAGGTTGAATTTCATCTAAAAGAGTAGTGCAATTTACAATTAATGAAGAGGCAAATAAAATGATTTTCTTCATTCCTATCATCACAGGTTCATATGTTTAGGTTTGTTCCATGTTTTACAGCTGAAAGATAAAATATTCAAAACAAAATTGTTGAGATAAAGGTATTGTTGATTTGAGATTTAAGGGTTGGAGTTTTATAATAGAGTATTTTGGTTTTCCAGGATTTAGAATCTAGAGAGGGAGATTGTAGATAGAGGCAGAGTAGATGCATTTGTAGGTTGTCTAAAGTCTATAATGGAGAATTTGATAGGGCATTCATAAATCAAGTATATGTTAAGAATACTATGCTCAAACTATTTCTCTACAATAAACATTCTATTAACTATAACTATGCAATAATTTATGTTAAGGAACCTCATGCAAATTTACAGCTTAAAGTATAGAAAATTATTTAATGTATTCATATTCTCTAATCTATGGTTTCATTATGTTCCCATACAACTCAGTTTCAAAAAGAAGAAAAAGTATGCTAACCACGTCATCTTCATCTCTTCTTTTCCTTTCTTTGATCTCCTCTTTTTCTTTCTTTGGTCTCGTCTTTTCCTTTTTTTGACATCCCATCTCATCATGGTTGTGCCTATATTGCCAATAAACAACATTCAAAATCACTCACAATTATCAAATATGTAACCCATAGTATTAAATGCTCAAATGCTTGCAATCCATTGAATGTAATGTGATGAGGATGTAATCTATCAAGAGAAAAATGTAGTTTGATAAAAATAAAACAGTATTAGATGATGTGAAAAAAAATATCAACATTGCATATCACATTTTATATTAAATTTTATTAGGAATAGGAGAGATGAAAAGAAAACTACAAATTTTAACAATTGAATACCAGATAGATTATATCATGGCTGAGCCTTTCAAAGCCAATCACAAAAGCAACCCAGATGTCCCCATTTTAGAATGGGAATTTAATATCCCTAGCATTTTTCCAACAAAACATTTACCCTACATGAAGATATACAGTTTGCATAAACTATTTCATCATAGATGTTTCATTTTGACTTACATTGGAGGATCCATAATCAAGAAGAGACTAAAACTGCAAAACCAGCTCCTTCCAAAATAGAAAGACTCAAAGCATGGAATATAAGAAAGTATTAAGAAACAATTCAAATAAAATAAATAAGATTATATCCTAAACTTATAAATTTTCTAAAAAAAAGTTCAAATAGTTAAGTTACCTATATTTATATATTTGAAATGATAAACAACTATTCAGAATTTACCTTTAACTATTTAAGAATGACGATGACAAACCCATATGTACAGACGATTTCACAATGAAATATATGATAGAAGATTTGCATGACATTTATCCAATACATGAAGACATGATATAGATAATAATGAAGCAAGATTGCAATTTTGAGAATTGAGGAAGGAAACCTATTCATTAGGTAAGAAGCTATAGCAAAAATTGAGGAAGGAAATCTATTCATTAGGTAAGAAGCTATAGTCCAAAGGTATTGGTAAACTTGTTGGTTGGTTGTCCAAAGGAAGATTTGTTCTGATGGTAGTGTTGAGAAGCACAAGGGAATTGAACGATAGGTTTCTTTTATGATTGGTAAGATTTGGCATCCAAGTGATTCTTATTGTCTATTGTGACAACTATTGACCTTGAGATTGAGCAAACAGATATGAAGAAAAATTTCATGGTGATTTGGAGAATCGAACCTAAAACTTGTAAGAGGTGCAGAATGGGATGCCATTTATTGTTACAGTGGGATCATATACCTGTAGGTGAAACTGTTGCAGTCCACACATTAGTTAATTGGGTCACTCCTTAAGGGCGTAGTTAAACTTAATATAAACAAAATATGGTTCTAGTTGTCACACATTTAGCAACTCTAATGATAATTAAAAGATAATTAATATAATTTGTCAATTAATAATTGAATACAAATATGATCAAATGAAAACTAAAAGATGTTTAATATCAATTGCTAATTAATTACATCGAAGGCATTTATTATATGAAAAAGAGGACATGATTGTTTCATCTAACCAATCTTGCAGAGAGAAGCAAGACCATCAAAACAATCTAACGTGTTTATGCTTCCCATATAGTTTTCTAACATTGAAGTTGATCTCCCATGGCCTTCAGAGGTTTCAAACTAGTGATGTACATGATAATTTCCATGTCTATCCCCAACAAAATCTTCTCCATTGATTTTTCCCCTATGAAGACCACAGAGGCACTGGTTACATTTCACTCAACTCCCTATTGTTTATATTAAGTTTAGATTATTATCACATTTTTTAGCGAGAGCGTTGATCACAATGTTCCATAAACAATGATTAAAAATAAAAATTAATCGTAATCATTGTCTGGAGTAATGCCAAAAGGCAAGAAAATTCGCTATCAAAATTGTACGAGGTGGCACAACATTAACACTCATTTCTTTGGAAAATGTCCAAATCTACATGAAGTGAATATGAGGCATTGATTGAGGACAAAATCTTGAAATAAACTTCAAGTTGTTGAAGGGACATGTTATTCTAATATGAAACCTTCCAACTGTACACATCTTGATGTAGATTGGAAAATGAAGTACTAAGGACAACATATGTAATTATCAAACATAGGATACTGAGTGTGAAGCATCATATTTCAGATGCTATGAAAGGTGTTGTATCGATCATATGAGAAAGAAACATGTATTATGAAAGGATAGATGACCATTGTAATAGATTAGGGAGAGAAGGCCATCAAGATAGTGATCAAATCAGACAGATACAATGAGCACATTCCTGCTAAAAAATTTAGCAAAGTTCACTTGTGAGTAAGGGGTAACACAATGTTTCCAAAAATCATGTGGAGGACAATCAAAAGTACATTGATATGTTACATGTCAAATTTAAGTGACAAAAATTTAATGGAGGATACAATTGTTATGTATGAGATTGAAATTATAGAGTACATCTGCAGAAAATAATCAATGGAGTCAATTGTGATTACTGCATTTATTATGACATAGTAAGCACAAGGCGAGGTTATAAAGAGACATAATAGGAATCTTTAAAATGCAATTAAGCTCATCATTTTGAAGACAATGGTCAAAATGGGTGAGATATCCAGTCATAGTTCAACATTAGGAGATTTATGTAAGATTTGCTAAACTGCAAATCAACCCAAGAAACCTGCATGCATAACTGTTACAGAAGAAGCAAGAAGACAGAAAGAGAGCTATGGCGGCCAATAGGCCAGAGAGTTGAAAACCATGTTGCAAGAATAAGCTTCTATTAACAACAATAAAATGATTACAATCTCTATGAAGAAATGAAAGCGGTGATTCCTTATAAAGGATATCGAAACCCTAAAAGGGAAACTTCTAGGAAATAGAAACTGCCTAAGTGAAACTTAAGCACTAAAGAGTAACTTAATTAATTACTCTAACACCCCCCCTTAAGTGTAACTTAGGGAGAAGCAAAATAGCTAACTACTGCAGAAAGCAGAAAAGAAGGGTCCTGGCAACTAGGCCTGACCAGGTACCCAAAACATAAAGGGAAAAGAAGTCCCAGAGAAAGGAACAAGAAAAGAGCAAGAAGCATCTTCGAAGCATGTCTGAAAACTTTGTCAGAAGATACTGCTAGAACCCCCACTAAAGTGCATGACCAGGTAGAGAAGACAAAGTGTCTAAAGAGCTGATCAATCAAACCAGGAAGCAATAGAACCAATAGGTGAACCCCCCCCATAATGCTGAACTGGGAGAGGTGACAGGAACACTGAAATGCAATGCCAAAAACATCTACAGAAGAAGAACCAGGAACACCAACAGTGCAACAGAAGCACACACATAGGATAAAGGGTGGTGTCACAGACACACAACATGGGCTAATGTCGTGGAAGGTACGCTCACTTGACAAAGGTGGATGCGCCTAAAGCGGCATAAACATCATAACCCCCCATGGCACTTTATAACACAGTGCGAGTACAAACACTGAACAAGGTGTACAAGATCCCAGAACTGCAGAAGAAGGCACTTTATCTCAATGCATTTACAGAACAAAGAATGCAACAGAAGAGCATACAAGCTTAGAAGTCAGAAAGAAGAGTGAGCTATGAACTCAGAAGAAGAGATCCCCGGACCTGTAGAACCAAGCAATCCACTAGAGGGCATAAAATGCCAAACACAGAGGAGTGAAAACCTAGAGAAGAATCTAGAAAAATAACCTCTGCCATTGAATAGCACATTGAACCAGCTTTCCGACGATATCTCATTTGCCAAAAAAGGAGTCCGGATGAGCCAGATATGACTCCCGGAAGGCAAAAAGAGACATCAAACTTCAACAAAAAAAAATGCTATTGAAACAGTGGAACCCAAAACCATAACCTCTATCATCAGAAATTTCTCAGAAAGAGCTTTCCGACGGTATATGGAAGTCAGAAAAAGACCCCCGTAAGCTCCCTGTAGAGCGAAAACAGACAGGTAGGGTCAAAAAGGGCCTCAGAGAAAAAAATTAAGCCCCTGGGGATAAAAAAGCTCTGGCCCCTGAGCGCATGGCGCGCAGGGGGCTGAACCCGGAGCACCTGGTCAGCAATGTGACCGACCGCAGCATAGAACCAAAGCCCGCGGGGGTTGGCATAAAAGGCGCCACCATCCGAGCAGTAACTGTCGGCCGAGCGACGCAGACACTGAAGCGATGCAGAGGGCTGGCGGGGCGGCGCGGTCTGTGACTGTGGAAGGAGCGCTGAGCGCCGGGTGGAGCATCCGGTGGCAGGGAGGCTGAGCGGAGCTCGGGAAGGTGGAGCGGAGGGCGGCAGGGGCCGCGCGGAGCACATAGCGGCGGAGAATTGGGGTGGCTGCCGGGCGCTGGCCGCCGGCGGCATGCTGGCGGCGCGTCCAATTTTTAACTGCGCGCGTTTAAAAAATGTAAAAAACACAAATTTTTTCTAATTTTTGCATCATTTTGCGTGCCCATACGACCCTAGAAGGCCAAAAAAAATTCTCCAGAAGCCCCGGTGTCCAAAATGGACAAACTTTATATGGATTCTGGGGTTTTTGGGCCTTCTGGACGCAATGGTAGTGTCCGTTTGGGCCCAAAGTGACCAAAAATAAAGGTCCCCCGTAAATCTACACAAAAATGCTAGAAAAAGCCTAGCGAACTTCAAACCCTCGAATACTTCAAAGAAAACTCAAACAGCCAGCTGCAGGCGAGCTCTGATACCATGTAAGATTTGCTAAACTACAAATCAACCCAAGAAACCTGCATGCATAACTATTATAGAAGAAGCAAGAAGACAGAAAGAGAGCTATGGCGGCCAATAGGCCAGAGAGTTGAAAACCATGTTGCAAGAATAAGCTTCTATTAACAACAATAAAATGATTACAATCTCTATGAAGAAATGAAAGTGGTGATTCCTTATAAAGGATACCGAAACCCTAAAAGGCAAACTTCTAGGAATTAGAAACTGCCTAAGTGAAACTTAAGCACTAAAGAGTAACTTAATTAATTACTCTAACAATTTAGACATGTCTCACAAAACCCATCAACAACACTGATTGCACTGATTGCCTTCTTGGTTTTGTCCTGCACCAAAATACAAATGATACATTCTTCTTATGCTTGCACTTTCTTCAAACATGAGACAACTTCCTCATTGGTAGATTACACAGATCTCCTTTTATCTCTTTATTTGTTCTCTCTTGTACTAGCGGCTACAATCTTTACTTCAAAAAAACTACTAACGTTCATAAATTTTTAGTTTAGTGGTAATACCAACATATTCAAGATGGGTTGGCTTAAATAGTACACATTTACAGCTGACTCCTAATCTAAAAGTCTTAAATAGTCAAAGTTGACTAAAGCTTAATTTGTTCCTTAATGTGTGTTGGTTAAAGACAACCATCTAAAATAAACTTACCTTTAATGGCGACTGATTGAATGACCTAATCATCTAAAGTAGTTGAAGCAGTTTTGACAATTATTGAATACTAATGGCACTAAATCTCACCTTATATTGTATGGTGACAACCAAATCTTCTAAGAATAGTGATATATAAAACTCTAAACCAAATCTATATGCCCCCTTTCTTATTGGCCCGATCTCCTTGTTTGGACCCTTTTTTACTGAACAGTTGCTTCAATAACCATTTATTGGTCCTTCTTTCACTTTCTAAAAACAACAATCCTCTCATTCTGCACAGACTTCTACTCACTTTGATGGGGGTAGATGGAAATGGATACAAATAACATAGATAAACAAATGTATGCACAAATAACTTACCAAATTGTCTTATGTGCTACAACACTTACTCCTCATTAATCATTGATAAAATTCATTACAACATTCATCTTACATGATTAGGTATCATGTATACACTCTTATTATATTAGCTATTACATGATGTTTCTTTATATAGACCGATATATCAACTATTTAACATTTTTTTTCTTTTATTCTTAATTAAAGATAGCAATTATCCACAATTTATAATATTGTACATATTTTATTTTTGAAAATGATTGTGCGTTCTTTTTTGCATTAATATTTCAGATCACACTCTCTTATCCATCATCAGAATAAAAGAACTATAAGAGGAAAAAAAAAGATTATTATTTCTTTTTATATTTATCTATTTTTACTCCAAGACTATTCCATTTATATTCTTTCAAACTCATAATATACAAGCTATTACGGGACGTTTCTTTATGTAGATTAATATATCAAATTTTTTTTTTCTTTTGTTCTTATCTATATTTTTATTTTACACCATTCCATTTATATTTTTTCATTTATTATGATTATTGAAGTGGGAGAAACTACACATTCTAAAATAGATTAGTTTGCTCACCTCTTTGTGAAGCCTTTCTTTGGCTGATGAAACATCTGGAGCCCTGATAAGCAGGAACAAAGTCCCCACAAAGGGTTGTACTCGTAAAATCTTCTCTATAAAGACTTTTGAAAACCAAGAAAACCATGTTCAGTTTGCATGTAATGAAGAATATAATGCAAAATTCAAGGCAACTACTTAACAAGTAAAAGAGAAAGAAATTAGAGAATACCCTTTGCAAGAAAACTAGTGGATCCTGTAACCAAAGCCATGCAAAAATGCAGTTTTCCATTATTTAGCAGTCGTGGTTGATGACATTATTTTTCCATTAGTATACTCAGTGAAAAACATTGACAAAGCATTACTGGTAGACAACAAGCATCACTGGCGAACCACATGTAGTACTGGTGAAATGCAAGCATACCCGACAGATCAAAGATTTTGAGAAAAATACTAAGTATAAAAGTGACAAGCATCACCGATGACCACAACCATTACCAACAACACAATTTTTAGAACTAACTTGATAGAAATATAAAAGGCATACCCGATGACAAGTTCAAGAAAGGAACACCAACGACCAAGAAAATCGACCATTAGAACCGACAGACAGACAAAGAACCCGCAAATTGTGGATCTGAGTTTTACACGATGGATAAAGCAATGTAATTCTATTTATAGAGTTTTTATTTGTTTTAAATCATAATTTGATGGTCATGCAAGCTTTATGTAAATGCTTTAAAGCATCCTAACGGATCTAAAGCATATCTAACTAAAGATCAAGGTCAAGTTGTAAACCTTGGATCTAGAGTTAACTTGCGATGCATGAATCAAGAATTGAACCTAAACTAGTATAAATAGCTGTTCATACTAAATTGTGAGTAACATGAATTCTTTATGAATGATAGCCACGAAGAGCATCTAAAGAGTAGAAGGCAGGATTTATGCAAAGATCAGAAACATAATACATCAGTTATCAAGAACACACAGAGGCTACCGATAAGCAGATAAAGGTATTATTCAATCATGGAAGGATGATTACTAACATGCATGAAGCTTTATAGGATCTGTTATTAGAAATTGAAGATTGCATTTATCATCAGACCAAAGACATATGTAGTTGCATTCTAACAAGTGCATCACATCTAAAATTCTTTTGTAGAAAGTGGACTTAACTGTTCTTTCCAAATCTCTTAACAGAGTGCACACTTAACAGTGTTGCTAAAGCTTCAAATGAAGTAGATCTTAACAGGTCTCCACTATATTACTCCTAACAGGGTAGGTCATCAGAAGTGACCAATTGTAAGCCTTAAGCGGCCCCTTCTTATCTGCAGATAGTGAAGTTTGTGGGTAACAATCCCCACCGCAGTTTTTACTTCCTTAATAGGAGTTTTCTGCAATATCATATCTTGTGTCATGTGTTATCTATTTTCATGAATGTTTCTATTATGGTTACATACTAAAAATAATGTATGATATGATTACATATGCATAAAGAAAGATGAACAATTAGATAAGATAAATTA
>MU227120.1:198384-211776 GCA_018584345.1 Thuja plicata | reverse complement strand
ATGTATGATATGATTACATATGCATAAAGAAAGATGAACAGTTAGATAAGATAAATTACAAACTGATGACTAAGGGTTAATGGGCTAACCAAGAAAATTTTTAGAGGTACTGATTCACCCCTCCCCTTTTAGTACATCATCTCAATATAGTTCCAACAGTGGTGGATGAAGCTGCTTGAACCAGATGGTGGTAATGAAATACCATCTACTAAAGGAATCTGAGTTTGAGAGTGATGATTTATATATGAATGTTCAAAATGTATAAGTGTACACAATAGAACTTTTATTTTTTATTTTTGTTTTTTTTCAATAACATCTTAACTATCAATATTTGTGAATTTCAATATACTATACCAATCTCCAAGAGTCACCAAACACTAACAACATCTTAACTATCAATATTTTTGAATTTCAATATACTATATCAATCTCCAAATTCACCAAACACCCCCAAGTGACCTCGCTATTTATTTTTATTTAAAATTGAAAGTTATAAATTAGAACTTTCTAATGACTAGATACAGAGCTGTTTGTGTGTTTCTACGAGTATCTTCGAAACTATACAATTCTATGAAGAGAAATAGTTAAAATGTTTGAAAGAAAAGAAGAAGAAGCAAAAATCACTAGAAGACTTTCTTGAAATGCATGCCCTCATGCGTTATCATTTAAAATGCTTTCTAGCATGTATTTCCATACATGTCTCACAAAACCCGTCACTAGCACTACTTATCAACATTCAGAACTACAGTTCTTAAGAAAGGAAGAGCATGGTTTCATAAAGGAAAAATGTTCATATCCAATGGAAAAAAAATGATGTTATAAAGTGATGTGATGTTCAGAAGGAAAGCTAAAAGATATTTGCAACAAATTTTGAATCCTTAAGCAACCATGTCAAAGAGCAGTGAAAGTATACAAAGTAAAGACTAATTATTTCAGCATTTGTTTCATCATAAGAAGATAGTAATCATATGGCTCAAAATAAAAATGCACATTATGATAAATTAAATGTCATGGAATGGTGATCACAATAATTTTGAACAAAAGCTTTATATGGAGGACAATGTGAAACAGACTAGTCTAATTTTTCCTATCTTCTAAATTTTTGATGAAACTATTAAGGAAAAGAATGAACATAGTAAAAGAGTATACCATTATCAAGTGTATCAAATTCATGAAGAAGCACATCAATTATAAGCAACATGAACATTAAATCATCCCAGAGTTAGATAATCATTCAAAGACATTCACATCAAACAAAGCATGAAGCAAAAGTAATGCAATGGACTACAAGTATAAAAGAATCAATTACTAATCCAAAAGTAATTTTGTAGCGATACATATCATAACAACAATCATGCATCATACTCAATGAAGAGGTACAACTATAAGGGAGGTAATGGACATTCAGTTCACTAGTATCAAAACCTTCCAATTTAGTAAAATGGATTTAAAACAACTATCATATGGATGTTTCACATGAGAAATATTCAAGGGGATTATTTTATTGAGAAAATAGAGTTACTCTACAGAGTTACTATGTAATGAAATCCACAGTTTACAAAAAGCATTGGTTTCAGATTCAAGCAAAGAATCATTTTCAAACCATAGACATTATAGTGTCAAATTATGTGCATACATGAAAGAGGTCATTTTTCATGGGGAAAAATGCAGTTTTGAGAAAGATCTTGTGACAAATAGGTCTTTCTTTAATTTTAGATTGTTTCTTTAAGGAGGATGTGTTATTGTTTTAAGTGCATTGAAATAGTCATAGGACAATAAGAATAAACCAATGATAAAAATATATATCATAGGAGAATAAATCATGTGGTTGTAGCAATAGCAATAGATAATACATTAATTGACAAGTGAAAATGCAGCGTGACAAGATATCAACAAGTAAAGAAATCGATATTTGTGAGAAGATGAAACCAAAAGTGCAGCCAATAATGTTCACTTGAGAATATTACAATAGTGAATAGTGTCATTGGCATAGGGTGACTATAAGCATCAAGTCAACCATATGATCAATGCTCAATTTCATAAAGGACTAAAAATTCATGAAAATGATGTTTTCAGGGTCCAAACTCCTAGATAAGGTCATAATTAGGTCTAGTAACTACCCAGAAGGTGTCGAGAACATAAAAGAGGGTCACAAACACTTTGATTAAGACCAAGGAAGTATGATTACATAAAATTATCTAATGTTATTACTTTTTTTTTCCATCGAGATCATCTTTGCATATTATACTTGCTAAGTTATCATCATAAACAAGAAATGCATTCAAGACAACCATATGATCAATGCTCAATTTTGTATAGCCTCTTGTGTTTTACCAATATTTGGTGTACCCAAGTAGGTTCATTGGGAGTGATTGTCCAAATCAACCCAAAATAGGAACTTGAATCATCAATTTTGGATTTTATATTGAAGTTAGAAGTTGTTTTCAAAGGTGTAGAGCCTATAGTAAGATATCTACTTGAAAAGTTGAGAGATTCAGTCCTAGAGGACAAGTGAAGCTATAATCTCTATATCAAGTGGTATCAGAGCTCGGTAAGAGTTCTTAGGAGAAAGACAAGATGTCAGTGGGAGATGGAGATACCACTTGAAGCCTTGCAATGTTGAGAGTGGGATAAAGGTTACATTTGAGACCCTAGATAAGGAACAACCTTATTGAGCTTCACATTATTTTGAGAATAGTTTTATATTTTGTACTAAATAGGGCCAACCATGTGAAGGTGGAAGCTCATTTGGCCCCACCCCCCTAGCATCACTCTAAATTCCCCGTTAACATCTAACATTCATTCATTATTTCATCCATTAATAAAATGTAATATTTATTAAATATCATACGATAACATTCATTAACAAATTATAAAATTTATGAATATTGAATAGCACATAATTAAATTCATTAGCACATAAAAATCAGTCATTATCAATTAAGGTGCATAGATGACAATCATTTCTTTTTTTTCTTTGCAGGTTTTCTCTATTTTAAGAAGAAATCGTTAAGAGGATCATCATTGTCATCATGATCATCTCCCCTCTCATTAGATCTCAATACAGGCCTAGTTCTCTATTGATGCAAATGGGGGTCATCTATAATAACATATAAAAGGTTTAAATTAAATTTTTTATTATTATAATTTTCTACAAGTATTTCAGTACTTTAAAGGACATAATCATATAGCTCTTTACCTAATCTAGTCACATCATCAACTTTGAGATCAGGTTGTCTGGCCTCAACCTCAACCTACTCATTAAGAGCGACCTCTACACTCTCTGCAACTGCAATTCAAATTGTTACATGAATCCAAACACCTATTGCAATTAAATTTGTATTACTACACTAATCAATTTAAGATGTTTACTTGTATTAATAATTACATATAAAAAATTGAATAGAAAATGTATACATACATTACTGTGATGCACATCCGAACCAACATCATCACGCATAGATTGTGTACCATATTCGGTAGGCTGCATTCCAATTTCATACGCATTCATGTTATCATTATTTTCTTACTTAAAACAAATATACTCACTTTATGTTGAAACTTAACATCAAATAAACTAATTGGTAAATAATTAAATTTGAAATAATGATCATTTAGCTTACTTACCGCGACAGATCCATCAGTAGAACCTTGTGCACTTCTTATTCTTTCAGCCATGACTTTATAGCCTTGTTGGAAGCCAATTCTCTTGTCCTCTTCTATGAGACTTATATTGAACTTCGTGCCCTGCATTTTTGCTTGGTATTGTCAAATTTTATTTCATTATTTCATCAAAACAAAAAAGTTTGCAAATTATAAATAAATATTATAAAGATCAAATTATTATTTTAAGTGTTAAAACCCATCTATAGATTGTATTTCTCCTCATATAAATTTGATAATATTAACACCTAAAACTCGTGCAACAAGTTTGGAATAACCACCAGAGCCGAGCTTGTGTTGCCTGCGCTTTTCTAGTCTTTCCTTTGTTGCCTTTGATGTGTTAGGAAATCTATGAAGAGATTGAAATATGTTAGTTCATATAAATATGAAGAGTATTTAGTACACAATTACATTCTTAACAGTATCGCATACCTTCTTTTGTGGTCTGGTGGTGCAATTCCTTTTTTAATTTCATTTTTCTCATTCGCATCCATAATAAGACATTTTGACTCTAAATCAGGAATGCAAGGGGGGTGCTGGTACTTCAGGTTTTTTGATAATGTACACCTATACTGGTCCCTAGTATACCTCAAACATAACCCAAATTTCTAAAGGAGCTTATCCTTCTCAAATGCACAAGGTCCAAATAATTTTGTCATAATCTCTACGAGAGCATCCTTTAACTTTATATCTTGGACTTTCCACCTTTTAATAAAAAAATAGTGTTAGATTCAAAAATGAAGTGAACTTACCTTTAATATAGTTTAAGAAATGGATGTAATGATAACTATCCTAGCAATGATATGAAATAAAAATAGTGGATTGGGGTTTTAGTTCGGATATGATGTTCCACCATGTACATATGGTGGGCCCAAATATCCACAAACACTCATCATTAAGTCTACCATAAAAAAATAGCATTCCCTGCAAAATAATCATGGGATCATTAGTCAAAGGATATAATAGTATAAAATAAGAATAAAATAGATGTAAGCTTCTCATATTGCATGCAAGGTGTAATTAACATACAATTGTATAGTAAAAGAAAGGTCCAGTCTTTAAAGTACCTAGAAGTTTTTCTATTTTCAAGGGAAGTCCTTCGTCACTCACAAGCAATATGCAATCCTTCATCGTTCCCATACTAGGAATACAAACACATCCAGGAAATTCATCATCATGTGATGCATCTCCTGTTGCATAAATTGAATCCATTATGAAATGCCCCTAAGAAAGAATACTTCAAGGGAAATAAACATATATATAATGACAGAGAAAATAAAATCTATGTATGAGTATGTGGTGCCATGATGTTTGTGGCCATGTTATGCATTGCCGACATTGCAGGAGGTAGTACATCTAAGCCTGTTATCGTATGAGGCGGCGATAGTAAATGATCATTGACAGGTGTTGAAGAATAAGATTGTTACAGAATAATAAAAGCAGTGATTAGCATGGACAATATTGTTAGAGCCTAAAAAAAAGATAGTCCAACATGCGATCTTCCTGAACCACCTGCAGTACCCTCATCATGGCCACAAGGATCAAAATTACGCAAAAAAAAGCTGTAAAAGAAATGCATCCGCTTATTTTTTAATGACATAAAAGACTAGTATAACATTAAAAATATTATTGAACTTTTGTTATAATTAAAAATTACATTAATACTTACTTTGTAATTTTGAGATAGGTGTATCAATTCAGTTGCCGTCTTTTGTGACTCGGGAATCAGAGGGAATATAGATGCCAATTGAGCCACTCTTTTCCCAATCTTTTGGTGACATTTGTTAATTGCATAGGTTGGGTCATCACAAATACTGAAATCACCATCTAGGTCCTTGTCAAAGGACTCCTCCTGAGGGACTGCGGGTTCCTTTCCCTTTCTCTGCTGACCACCTATCTGTGACAACAATATTACTAACACTATTAGAATTAATCCGAAACAGTGATGAAAAGAACATAATAAAAACATTATTTAACATTTTTCTTCTTTCTAATTTGTAGTACAATAACAAAGAGGTTTACCTGCTGGGCAGAAGTGCCTGCATTATCATCGTTGTCCTCTCTATGTGACTTCTCAATCTTGTGGCCTTATGTTATTATTTAAAGTTAACCAATAATTAGAAAGGACTAGATTAATAAATTTCATTAGAAGATGATGATGGAGATGAGGTGGATGGTGAGGAGACTCTTTAGATGTGGCTGGCAAAAAATCTCAATTATTTAATGGTACATAGTACGAATCTGCACCCCCATGATAGTGACATTGTTTGTATCTATGCGATTCAAATTGTAATCAATAAGTAGCTCTTCCCCTACGTGTATTGATTTTATTGCACATACAAATACATGATTTCCCTCACGCACCTCAAATATGCAATTGGGTTTCTTAATAGTTGACAGAGGTCGTGTGCTATTTATAAAACCTATAATATTCCTTGATGCTTTTGGCCTTCTATCAATGTATATAGCCACTCTTTTACTTTTCTCATTATCTTTTTATTGAATATAATTTTCCGAGAGTGCATACCTACACATAATTTTTTTATATTGAACAATTCGCATCCAACTTTTTTCATTGTAACAAGGTCCAACATACTCCATCAATTCAACAATTTTGTTGTAAGAGACCTTTATGCCATCCATGGAAAATAGGCCCAAACCATGTATTGACGATGGTGCAATGCGATATATCTTGCCTTTAACACTAAAATACTTGTTTATTGGAGGAAGTTCTTTGGGGACCCATTGTTTCTATAGATACTGGTACCTAAAGGGCACCTCAATGTTGCCTTTTCTCTCATCATCATAAGAACATGACCCCCCTTGAGCAAGGAAAAATTTCATGCATTTATTGAATTTCCTTCTAGTCTTTTGACCTCTAGTTGATCTTCCTAATTCAGACATACTACATGACTCACTTTCTTCTTCCATTCCTATATTTCCTTCTCTCATTGAAGACACATTTTAAAAATACCTATTTGCTTGTCCCTACACTCCATCAAATGAGAGAGATAGCAAGTAATGCGAGATATTTTGCAAATTTTGAAATTCATTAATCTCTAGAGGGTGTATTGACTTATACCTGTTGATCCATGAGACTGTTTGAGATGCTCATGAAAGGGGTTCAGGTACCTACATATGTAATTCAATTATCTTATGTTAGCTAAAAAATTCATGATACATATACTCAAAAATACATAGTAAGTACATTAAAAACTATAAGCATCCCATATGAATTAAAAACATTAAAAGGTATATTATGAATTAATTAGATTAAGCATTGATCGCATAACTGTACATTTCTATCAAGAAATAAATATTAAATAGATTAAGCAGTTATCACATAACTATACATTTCATTCATGTCACTGATCTTCTTCTTCATCCAACTCATTACCATGATCATTGTCGCCGTCGACATCATCACCACCACCGTCATTGTCGTCATCTTCATTGTCGTCATCATCATCATCATCATCATCATCATCATCATCATCATCATCATCATCATCAGTAGCATCATCATCATCATCTTCTTCTTCTTCAAGAAAATTTGCGTTAGGAACATCATCGACTAACTGTCATTCATGATCATCATCTACATCATCTTCTACTTATTTTCAATCTTCTTATTCCATCGCATTATACCTCATCGGCCTTCCTTTTGGATAATGTCTAACAATAAATGACCAACCTGATTTATGTGGAACCTCTGAGTAAAATACCTGCTCACATTGGCTTGGAAGAACATAGGGCTCATCCCCAACTGGCTCAAACCACCTTGTATTAATCATTGAAAATCCATTGTCATGTTCAATAACAGTTCTATCAGGATCATTTTGATTAAGTCATAGCCTGTACCATCTAACAAAAAAGAGTACTAATCTGAAGGAATTAAAGTCACACTCAAGTATATCATCTAGAATTCCATAGTATCAATTTTTAGAGTCTCAAGGATGTAAGTCATTTCTAGATGAAATATTAGTCACCTAAAAGACTGCCCTTATCCCAGAATCACAAGTTTTCTTTGTGTCATCCAAATTTTCGATACAAAATTTATGACCATTGCAAAACATAGCCTTGTGGTGTTTGACCTGCAAAAATATGTCAAACATGTATAAACTATTGCATCGAGAGTTCATAAACGTACCAGTGATTAACAAATTTATGCGTAGCTAGAAATCTCTTAAACCATATGTTAAATCTATTTCCCTTTGCATAACATTTGGATCTCTGTTACGATGAGATTCTTTAATCAATGAAGACACAAATTCCCATGTTAATGTGTGACCTAAATTATGACATTGTTCAATCCATACTGTCATGTAGTCTTGATTGTTTACAATATACAAATGTATTGCATCCCACTCTTGAGAAAATGTACAAAAAATAAATAGACGACTTACAACCAATTAATTTTGAAGATTAAGAATTAATTAATAGCTATAATAACATCTTATAATTTATTACCTCTCACTTTCCTCAATCTACCTTTCCCAACCAAGTACTCCCCTTCAAATTTTCTAATGGTGTCGAGATCCCAAATGCGATCTATATGGATCTTTGCTACAAGCTTAGGAAGATATTCAGTAATGTACACCATAGTCTGGTATACCATATATCCCTCCACCATAGAACTCTTAGGACATGCTCTTTTCCAAACCAAAGCCTTCAAAAATTTCAAGTACCTCTCAACCATCCACATTGACCAAGTGTATACAGGTCCACACAATTCAATCTCCTCAACTTGGTGTATGAGGTAGTGTTCATGTGCATTGAAAAAGGTTGAAGGTAGACACTTTTTCATTTCACACATTAGATGAGGAATTATTCTCCTCCGATATTTTATATCTTCTTTATGGATTTCTTTAGATGACAACAACCTACAAGACATTCAAGACACAAAAATATATAAACACGATACTTTACAATATATTATATAACAAGAAAAATAAATTGCAAATAAAATAAATATAGACAACAAATTGAACAGATATCATTGCTTATAGCATGTATTTTCCAAGATCACATATCACTTGTTTGATGTTATTGTTGAAGTTCTTTGGGAGAGATAGGGGTAGCACGTACAACAACAATTATAAAAATAAGCATGTCATTCTTTTATCACATAATACAATGAGAAGTACATGAAGTTTACAAATATATTGTAAATACAAAAGAACATGACTTACCTTGATGAATGTATGTCAATCATACATTTTTAACCTTGGCCTAACTTCACTTTTCTTTGATATGGTATTGGTTATGTTCGTAGAAAATCCTGTGGGAAATCAAATTTTTTGTATGACTTATTTTATGACATCACTTTGCTGCTCTGTTAATAACCAAGGAAGGGCACTTATATTAATATTTTCTCCATTTATATTTGATTCAATGAAAGTTTTCATTGCATGATTGGATTCATGAGTGTCACTACAAATTTTGACATTTTTTTCTTTGTCACACCTTCCATCCAATATCTTCCACAATGTCTCTGTTACATTCTTTCCAATATGCATAACATCAAACAAATGCACAATTTACAGTTGCTTGTAGTAGGGCAACCTACTAAATTATCTAGGATAACTTTTTAGTCCCTTTGGAAGGTGCTCGGTAGTATTGCCTTGATGACCTTCACAATGATCAATCACATAATTAGCAAAAAAAATATAATATAAATATATAAATTCCAAATATAAACCATTAGGTAGAATGGTAGTACCTTGATGATTAATTCTATTGTATTCCAACTTCCATAGACAATTTTTCATTCTTTGTGGCTTAGATGTAGTCTCTTCTTTCCCATTGAAAAGATGTTTTTCAGTAGTTCAATACTTATGATTTTTATGGAGGAAGTTCCTATACTCATCAAACACCTGCTTTCCTAAACTTTTTGAATGACGAAATTTCATCTTTGGACCACAAACTGGACATGAAAATTTTGCCTTTGTTTGAAGACCTACAAGATAATGATACAATTAGATTAAATATGTTAATTTTTATATTTAGAATTATCATGTGCAACTTGAATTCACCATAACATACCAAAAAAATGTGTTAGCCTTGGGGCATCATGTATTGTCCATACAAGCATTGCATGGAATTGAAATTATTTGTTTCCTATTAGTCTAGAGATATCATACACAGTGACACCATTCTATAATTCCAGTAACTCATTGATAAGAGTCTCAATATATACATTCATATCTTTAACTTGGTATTTACCTAGTTGAATGAAAAACAACATTACATAATTATTGTGACCATTTTATAGCAAGAGTTATAATTACATACAGATAACTATTAAATGATCAAATACCTGGAACAATCATTTCCAACATAATGTACTCCCTCTTTATTAACATCCATGGATGAATTTTATTGTTGATGACAAAAATAGGCCAAACATAGTAAACAAATCTTAGCTCTCCAAATGGATTGACACCGTCTGCTACCAATGAAAGCTTGAGATTTTGAGGTTCTTCAATAAAGTGCGGCTACTTTTTCTCTATGTCCTTAAATGAAGAACCATCTATAGGCATTCAAATAATGTCATCTTGACTCCTATTGCATTCATGGTAATCCATAAATTGTGCCAAGCTACTACAGCTGAAAAATATTTGCAAACATGGTATAATGGGGATGTAATGAAGAATCTTGCGAGGCACCTTTTTTGTTATTTGATCTATGTGATATCTACTCATATGAAATTCAAGGCATTCTGTTGCAAATTCATGTTTTTTATGATAAATAATATGATCATTGGGACATGCATCTATTGATTGATACTCTATTCCAATATCTTTCATAGTGGCACATAATTCTTGGTATGAGCGAGGGAGAATATTTGATGGTGGTAACAAAAACTCACCTATCAATCTATAGAAAAAAATATAAGTTGTTAATATTAACAATATTTATGGTACATGTTTCACCCTTTAATTACTATAATGACATATATGACATACCTTAGCATACGTGACATTGTTATGTTGGATAAACCATTCATAACCTTCAAGTTCAATAACAACAATACAGTAGAGAGAAGATTTGTTTGGGAGCCTTTGTAAAGGGTCATGGCTGCCTTCTCAAGTAGAGGTATATCATGGATGAAATCAACATCATCCTGATCATCATCATGATCCCGATCATCGTCATCATTTGCGCTAGTACCAAATGTGTCATGGATCAATTTATTAGTACCATCATCTTCAAATGTTTTATTTGGCGCATGATCGTCATCTTCCATGGGATCATAATCTTCAACTTCAATATTCACACCTCCAGGATCCTCCACTTCCAAAACTATATTCTCCATATTTGCACCTCTATGGTCCATATCACGTACTTCCCTAGGGAGGTTGACCTATATAAAAATGATGAACACAAATAAACCATGATAATGATCTCAAAATCAAGTGTATTTCATATAGATATTAATTGTTAAATAAATATAATGAAAAACTTACCAATTGATGATAATCAAACCCCCCTTCAATGTGACCATTATCCCTACAATGTCTCTTAGCTATTTTGATTAGCAATCTTTTAGTGTTTAAGCCCTTACAAATATTGCAGGGATAATAACATTTTCCATCACCTTTTCTTTCCAAGTTAGACCACAATCTATTGATTGTATCCCTATTTTGTGCTTCACTTAGATTGTCTGACATGATCCTTCTTCACTTAGATTATCTAAAACCTAATTATATATAAAAATTGAAAAGTTAGTTATGAAATGATGTTTTAGTATAGTATACCGAATTGAAATACTTCTACTATTGTAGTCTTCCACCTCAAACTCTTTCCTATTGTGGCAAGAAAGAAAGATATTCAAATAATATAGTAGTTTATAAATCAAAATAAAATATCATATATATTATACACAAAATATATCAGAATTGCCTCAAATTTGACCAAGCACTACTGGCAGCTAGACTTGGAAACAAATGGACTTGTGATAATTTTCATAATAATACATTTTTTTTCAGGGTAAGGTCTCAGTAGTGCTTTGGCAAATCTGCATAGTGAAGGTTGTATATGTTGTGTGTGTGTGTGCGAGCGCATAAAAAAGGGGGCCTTTATCTTTGATCTTAAAATGACAAATATGCCTATCTAATGCTTTTTGAGGGTGCAGGGAACAACAAATGGAGGCAACTTGAGACCAAAAATGGAGGCAAGTTATTGATTGAGGGTGCAAGGAACACCACCCATCAGTACTTTTATTGAATTGTAAATTTCAATTTTCAACCATTTTGTGAATTTAGAACATGGATGTAATCTCAGAAAATAACAAAATGTAGACATGATAGAATACTTATTTTTTTTATTCTATATTACTGAATATTCCAGTGCATGTTCCACCTACAACTTGATCAAGTCTTGTTTGATGCTTCAATTTTGTGTTGACTGTCTTGTAGAAGTACACATTTTTGTATTTACCCAATATGTTATTCAAAAAACAACAATAGAATAAAATACTTTTTGAGAAAGATCATCATAGGAGTCACAAAAACTCAAGATCCAGAGGTAACTCAACATTATAATACTCTTACATTCAACCTTCATCTCATGCACCTAATAAATAGGAGATAAAATACATGAAATTGAAAAATTACATTACAAAATAATGAGCTAAAACTACCTAAAAAAGTAGTACCCAATTTATACACAAAAAAATTAACTAATGAATTGTGTTTTTCTTCTCATCTTCACTACAAAAATAATCACCCCTTTCAAAACCTTGAACTTTTTGAACACAAATTTTGAGAAACGTTTGCAAGATTTGATCAACTTTGACATTTTGACATCAAATAACTTTGTGAACCTTAAAAACACATCAAATATGATCTAAATATCCCATTTCCACTGTTCAAATGCCTATTCAACCTACTTTGATCTATTTGACCACCTTTGACCAATAGGGCCCAATAGGCTAATTGGGTATATTTGTGGCACCAATGGCCTTACATCCAATACCAATTGCATTAAACAAACATAAAATACTAACTATGGAATTGACATGGCCTTATTTCATTGATTTCAATGTAATCTATTCAAGGTGTGTTTATTTATAGCAATTAATTTCAATGTAGTCTACTTGTTGCTGCAGATTTCAAATTCCTTTTTTAATCTAACTGCACTATGCAAGTCCATTTTAGCGACCATTCAGTCCGTGCCTTGAAAAGTAGATGATTGAAGAAACCATTCAGAGGCTAGCGGGTGGAAAGTAATGAACACCTTGTCAGTTAAGTCAGGTTGTGTAAAATGTCAGTTATGCACAATGGCATACAGAGGTGTTCCAAAAATAGCCAAAGAATCAACAGACCTGTTGATGGAAATAAATTGACAAGATTTTCAAAGCTTCAATTGCTAACATGTGGTATCGCAAGGACCATTCAGTTCCCGTATCTATAAATTAAAAAAGCACCCGTCACTTCAACATAAAAGTAGAATTTTCCTACTATAGAGCTTATTGGAGTCAACATAAAATTGGAACTAAAGTTTGAAATGAAGTCAAGACTAAAAATGATAGTCATAGGCACAACTGGTCTTAAAACAAGGACATAGATTGAAACACAGAGAGTCATGCTTCACATATTCACTCCTTAGAAAGACTCAATACAAAGACAACCCACTCACCCAACCCATCTTAAATATTAAACATGTACTTTCTTACATAGACATAAGTTCACACAAATATAACCAAGTAGTAAATTAAAACCATTT
>MU227120.1:168958-198334 GCA_018584345.1 Thuja plicata | reverse complement strand
AATGTGAGACTCCACATTAAATATATTATCCATTGTACATACAAAACATAAAGTGGCCCTAAGAATGTTAACTCCTAATGATGCACATACTTCTAGGTCCCCCTAAATATTATGCAAGATGTACAACCCTTTATCCCCACACTTATGACACTCTTACTCTACTATACACCTCCAACCACAATCCAACTACCTCCTTAAGATATATTGCATCAAATCCTCTAACATCATTTATATTGCATCAATTCCTCCAACATTACCTATGGGGCAATGCTCTACATACCGAAGCAAGGATCCCAATTCAACTCACCCACCAGTGCTAAGATGTTTACTAGGCAGATTTGAACTTTGGTCTGCAACATGAGAACCATTTGACACAACCCCATTAACAAGTCTTACCATTAAATTCTTGTTGTCAATATTCATGTCATTCAAATTTGAATAAATGGTAAACTACTAGCCCTTCTCTATGGGAAAAAATGATAGACGTGGAGTTTTTATAATTGATACTGCAAGATTTCTTTGCAGCATCCGCCAATAAAATACATCCTCTAAAAATTCTTTCAAAACAAGAAAAACAACTAGGGTTTCAAATATGTGCATTTCTTGGCTTACAACTATACTACGATTTATAGCACTTGAGTTGAATTTAAATCCACACTTAATGGTAGATAAGAAGTGGATGACATATATCCAACCTATTATAAAAACATGTCATCGTAGTGATCACTGGAATGTGAATGAAACTCTATACACAAGTCTCCCAGCATCTAACACACTCACTTGATACAAGATACAAATTTTCACAGAGCATGTGAACTCTTCAAGCCAGGAAATCTTTGAAAAAAAAAAAAAAAAAATTGTTTCTAAAATACCCTCAAAGCATGCTATATGACTATGCATTGTAACACTCTTTTAACAAACAGAAAAGTAGACATCACTTGCAGCATTAAAAGTTGCATTGATTTATTTAATATTAAGTCCACTTGCCTTATTACTTCCAACATTGTAAAAGCCAGTTTTTAAATGATATTATGAGGGTGTAACAAGTTTTCCAACATCTAATGTCAGCACAACTAAAGATAAAGAATCTAGACCTACAGATTCATTTGATATTGTATGCAAATTTGTAGAGAGCTTGACCATTCCCTTGTGCACTCTAAATAAAACCAAACTAGTTTCCTTCCACGATATTAAACTAAGGATTTCCTAATCCCATCTCATTAGTACATTGCACAGGTTAAATAGGAAAACTGGATAATTTCTATGAGCCCATGCAAAGTGGAGATATGCCAAAGAATGCTTAAAATAATTTAGTTTAGTACTGTAGAGGACTTTGTGCAAGAACAAGGAAATTCGATGTCTTTGATGGTATCCAAAGGTATGTGATTTCATATTTTAATGATTATATTTTCAAGGTAAGAGTTGTAAGCATTCCACAAACGAAGGCCGATTTCTTACATGATATGTGGTCACTTCCATGATATTCAAGTAGTGATCTCCCAGATAATCTCATCACTAAAATGCACAAGTAAAATAGGAACACTGGATCTCCTTCCTATGAACCAATGCAAAGTGGAAGTATAGAAAAGAATGCATAAAATTATTTTGTTTACTACTGTGGAGTAGTTATTACAAGGATGAGAAGTTGTCCTTTGTTGGTATCCAAAGGCATATGATTTAATTATTTAATGCTTTTATTTTGAGAGAAAAGAAAATGTTAGAAAAAACTATGTATTAACTAAATGATCTATCAAGAATGATCGCAAATGTTAGAACATATAACTATCGAGTCAAGAAACGAGTCAAAAAGTTCACAAACAAAACAAAACTGCATTGATATATCATTTTCTTAGAATACTAAATGGGATGGGCTAATATAATAAAAATTGACTATTGAAAGAACAAAAATGAGTAAGATTTTAAGAAAAATGGCCATGAACTTGTAAAAACAACTTTGAATTGTACAATAATGACCACATTTTTCAACAAAAATGACCATAAGATATAAAAATGCAGAGATGTATGGAGCTACATATTTGATTTAAAGCATGTCTCAAAAGCTGGTAGAATACCCCTATCCAAGGGTCAACTATGTAAGTCTCTCAAAAGAAGAACATAATTAAAAAGAAGGTTAAAGGATAGAATATATCTACTTTTGGTGGCATTTTCACATAGAACAAGGAGATTAGTTCTAAGCTTGAAAATATACAAAATCTGATGGTTGCAGACAAATGCTCCAAGTCCCTACACAAAGAAGAAAAATAATGGAGGTGGAAATGGAAAGAGGCTGGAACTATTCATTTTCTATAAGAAAACTCTCAGCTTTTTAAAGTTTATTATCATCTTTCACACTGGATAAAAATTATCATTTGAACATAGGCTACAATGCGAAGCTAATTCTAGAGATTTATCCCATTGTTCCAAGAGATATCTTGGTAATTTTTAGATCTGAGTCCAATTTTGTTTGGAATACAGAAAGAACTAACCCATCATATTAATTCCCACACAAAATAACAAAGTCAATAGATCCCAAAAGAATAAACAATTATAATAGAGAAAATAAAGAAGAAAGGTTATAAATTTGACAAAACAAAAAACAACCCAAATACCAAACAAAAAGGAGGAGTAATGAAATAAGATAAAAATGGTTAAATTCACTTGCAATACAATGAATCTGGTGAGGGAATCACCACTCAAGGTGATGATATTTTCATTGACTTGGGAAGGAGGTGTAGCGACTACCGATTTCATCTAAATATGACCCACTGCATCTTCCCTTAAGACCACTACCATGGGATCCATTAGAAACTACTCTTTTTGTTGTTAAGATCATACTCACACTAATGGTGAAAGTGAAAAAAAAAGAACCAAAAGAAGATGCAGAAAAAGAAAAAAAGGAAAAAGGTAATTTGCAAAAATCATAAAGCCCTGAGAAACATGATTTACTGGAATCTTTCATCATGCTCATGCATCTATAACAACATTGTTTTATAGATGTGAGATGTTGACAAGTTTGATTGAGATGGATCGTATGAACCAAATAGATACGAGTTCTACTGCCAACAAATAAAAGTTTTGGATTGATTATTATGCATATTGTCCTAGCTAACAAATGATGTGTCAATTATAGATTATGTATCCTTAGTTTTAATCATTTCCTTCATTTACAAAGTCCAGGTAACGATCAAAGTTTTCTTATCTCCAATGAATTTTTCTTATTTCTTAAATCATTGTGTTAATAAATCTATGAATTAAATAATCATCAAGTAGAGAGTAATTTGATTCTCTCTCACAAAGATAAATTTGGAGATCTTTTTTTCTTGATGATTTCTACTTTGGATGTACTAAATTTTGAGATTATGTCGCAATAGAGGGTTCAATGGAAGTACACCATATTTTAGATATAGTAAATTATCATGTTCTTAGAATTTGTTCATTTTCTATCACAATGGAAAAGAGACAATGATCAAATACTGACAGTCATGCATGAAGAGAGGAAGGATTTTACTATTATGAAGTAATGATAAAAATTGAATAATGATAGTGAAATGAAATGGTACCCTTCAGTGACCCAAAGATGTAACAGAAGATATGTATGAATGGTTCAAGGTAAGTCAAATAATAGTAAAGAATATAGAATCATTAGTTATAAAGATCAAACAAGCTAAGAAATGATGAACAAGAAATGTTCAAGGTGATTTCTATCTATTATAAGGCACGCCATTTGAAGCACATGACAATAATTTCAAGAGTCAATAAACACAATGAAATAAAATGCATCAAAGAAAATGAATATACACTGAAAGGAAAGGATAGTGTCAATGACAATTAAAGTAGCAATGCCATAGTATCATGAAAGAGATTAAAGGAAGTGGAAGCTTTAAGAAAGGCACTAATAAAACAAGTAATAATAATCCCTATCACTAGTAGAAAAGTAAAAATATGAACAAAGGCATCAAATGGTGTCACCAACTACCAAGGGAACAATGCTATTCACTCTTGGAGATAGTGGTAAAATGCATGAAAAATCAATCACTAATAAGAATGAAGATAATGTTGTATAGCTCTATGGCAGTGATCTTTTAAGTCACAAAATCAAATTGGATACAATGTCAAGAAATGCCAATGCTTCTAAAAATAGACATAGAAAATAAATAAATACTCTATGTAGTTAGTAGGATAGTAGTCTTTATTGAATATTGAAAGGAAGCTATTTGTAGCAAACAAGACAATGTGCAATGACATTTAATGGCTCAAAGACAAAAGAGTATCTAGATCTGTCAGTTAATATAAATATCCCAATCAATAGGGTCCCATGGAGAAATTGATATGGTAGAAGAAGAGGCTACAATGACTAATGCCATGTACCATAGCTAAAGACAAGAATCAGTCACAGAGGTCAGAAAAATTTGAAACAATGCATCAATGAAGTGACCATGCAGAAATCCTTGAATAACATGAGTCAAAGAAATGGTTGAAAAGGTAAGAAGAGTGGCCATGCATGAATAACATTGGTGTAGGAGCTACAATGTTCCAATAGAGTATAGTATTACCATGGAATGTTTTGAAAAGTCCATGAAGAATACATTATGAAGAAGCCTAAGAATAGTGAATGAAATGCAGTGACAGAGACCCAACTATGGACAAAAGTAGAGGGCGGGTATTTGCGTGAGATTAAGCATGGTAGAGAGTCAAAACTCTGAGATTAATAGCATATAATATGGTGAAAGATATTTAAATAAAAATTAAGTGACCCTCAATAAGATCAATCTATGATATACAGTAAGAAGGAAATAAAATATAGAAGCATATCCCAATGAGTCTAAAAGAAAACAAGATGAAAGTGATACAAATCATAAATTTAAAAATCAATGTATATATTATAATATTGTTCAAATAATTTAGTTTTGTAATGAAAATTGTGTTTATATATAGTAATAAAATATAAATTAAAAAAGTAATTTCATTAGTGAAAATAAATTAAATGATAAATTTATTATACATTACAAAACTATGGTTACTACAACATTGGAAAAGGTTACTACAAAAATTATAGAAACACTAATATTTTGTCTTGTCTGGTTGACATCAAAGAGAGAATGTATTCATAAATAAAAGGGTTTAAGCATCTATAACCACGTAAAGTAGTGCCAAAAGTAAATTGGACTCTGATTAAAAGAGGAAGAAATGGAGAGACCAAGCACACTGTTTGGCAGATTGTTACAAAGAAATATGGTCTCATGGATTTCATTGATAACAAGTATGCACAAATGTATTTACTTAAGATGATTCAAAAATTTAGATTAAATTCAATCATTGGTTACTACCAACCTACTTACATGTGCTTAACTGGGTATTAAGGACAATTGCAAAGACAATGCATTTCCATAAAGTATCGAAACACCAATTAGTATCATATAATTTGAAGTGTTAATTTATCAATCATAGAATATAGTAATAGTAGTTAGAAGCACATGTGCTTCTAACTACTATTACTATATTCTATGATTGATAAAGAAACACTGTCATGATCAGATTAGAGGGCATGGGTTTATAACTAAATACATTAAATGAATGAAGGAAACAAACATTAGGTGAAAATAAATGGACATATCATAAGAAATGCAATTTTTATCATGCACTGCTAAAAAATAAACCCTAAGGGCGCATATTACATTTTTCCCTATTATTTGAAATAAGTAATGGTCTAGAAATCACATACCTTCGGATACCATCATAGATCAAAGATGAAGAAAGCGGAGCTACAGGACATTACACCCTAGCTAGTTACACTGTCTTCGCGCTCATCTTTGACCTCAATTTCGCTTCGTCCTGCTCCTTTCATCTCTTTGGAAATAAAAATAAAAATGATTTGGCCGTTTCACTTTTTTTTTCATGTATACCCCGCAACTATCAAAATTCCGATGGTTTATTTAAAACCCATTAGAATCCCGACACCATTAGGGACCATTACAAAAAAAAACCCAAATTCACAAAAAAAAATCATCCGTCAGAAGTTGTTGTTGAAATTTGGCCCCAAATGTAGTAGTGTGGCAGAAGATCTGTACCAGATTTGGAATTTTTGATAACTATTGTTCTATCGGTTGGAATTGTTTCATGCATAGGCATATGCAACTCTATTAGTTCACATTTTGTCAGTAAATCATTCTGTATTGACATTGAGCCTACTTTTATTGGTGGTTAGCCTTTCTATTTTCTAGGCACTTATCCCATCCGGCAGTGATCCAAACAACAGTGAGAAAAATGACAGTGAGCCATTGTAAAAAACACATTATTTGGTGTCACCTTAACTAGTGTTCATTTCATGAGAATTAGTTTCTCCATGGTTTTTGCTAGTTTTGGTTTCCACATAAATTATGGTGTTCAATATGTTGATGGTTTTGTGCTTTCATGTTTATATTTGTTATAAGTTTCTGATTGGTTTAAGTTATTACCGGTTCATTAAAAGTTTAAGAAACTTTTTGTGAATAATCGATTTGTTCCCCCCTTTCAATTATCCCTCCTATTCAACAATGGGTATCAGAGATTTATCCCTTGTAGATAGAGATTAACCACTTGAGGGAGACCTAGGGTGTTTGAATAGATGGAGAGTGAGTACTATTCTTATGAGGATTAGTAGATCATGATGAGAGACATTGAGTGCACTAAATCAGAGAATGAGGAGCTAAAAGAAAACCTAAAGGAAGTGAATCATATATCTCAAAACCAAGGGATCATATCCAAAAATACAAAGAAAGGAACAAGGAAGTCAGTCAACAATTAAAAGAATCAAGAGAAAAGGTGGCATATCTTTAAAAGTAGTTGAGTGATAGTAGAAATATTGAGGAATTTATCAAAGAAGAATTTAAACAAAAGTTGGAAGACTGGAAGAAGATCGAAAGATATTTGAAGAACACTTTTAATCAAAGTATTGATGAATGGAACAAAATATAAGATAATCTCAAGGACATCATCAAGAAAATGTTAGATGAGAATGAAAGTCCGGATCAATAATTAAGAAAGATGATATTTGAAGCTAAGGTTTGTGAGACAAGAACTATTTTGGATCACTTATTAGTCGTATAGAAGAGTCACAAGGATAAGGAAGGATTATCTTTCATCAGTAAATGTTAAAATCTAAAAGACAAAGGCAAGGAGAAGGAAGTTGAAGCAAAATCTAATGTAGCAAGTAAGGTCAAGGTTTTGAATAAATCTACAAGAAGGCCTCCGATAAGGCAACACATTGATCAAAGGTACTTATCTTTTAATGGTTATTGTTACATATGAAATAATTTTGGTCAGAAGACTATTGAATGTAAGATGAAGAAAGATCAAAAGGTCCAATGCTTTAATTGTAATAAGGTTGGTCATAAAGTGAATCAATGTTGAAGTTAAGTTTCTAATATGGTTAAGAAAAGTGGAACGAATAATATGTTTTATGGGAATGATGACATGTAACTGATTGAATGTTTGAAGATATTAAGTTGATGATCATGCAAGGAATTAAATCAGTTAATGTATTATATTGTCATTGATGTCAACTCGATATAATCTATATGGTCATGGAAATACTACCAAAGACTTCAAAGAACCAAAGAGTAAGAAGCTATGCTATCAGTAATGCATATAAGTCAAGTATTCACTAAGTGACTGTATACACCAATGGAGTGCACACCGACGGTCAGAGTTAAAAAGAAAATTCAGTGTTACCTGACGAGCAAAGTTGTAACATTATCGACGAGAAAATTTACAGTGTTGCTCGATGAGAAAAGCACAGTGTAAACCGACGAACAAATTTTCAGTGTTGCCCAACGGAAAAGACAAGGATGGAGATCCTGATGACAAATGAAGTCACACCAATAGAACATTCAGTTGTCACCAATGACCAACTGAAGCTTTGATCGACAAAATAGAGAGTTCAGAAAATGACAAAATGCTTAGCTTTCAAGAGCTATAAATAGACTTAACTGATACTTATCATTGTTTTAATCAACCAGATAAAGTTGAGGATAAGTAATGGATTTAAAGCTATTTTTTCCAGTTGGCAAGAGATCTCTTTGAGATAAAGATAGAGTTTTCTTTAAATATTATTGGCGAGAATTGAGGATCACGCCAAAACTCAAGAAAGCCAAGAAAAGGTAAAACATGTCTATAAAGAGACAAAACCCAATTCATTATGAATGAGTGGGTGAACTAGAGAAGAGGAAAGATGAAAAATAAAATCTAAAGGAGAAAAAAGTATTCATTCAGTCTTGATCAACAAGCTAGAGAAAGAGCTAGATTCTGTAGACACTGATGAATAGTAAGAAAAAATCATAGAGAAGAACAGTGTGGAGCAAGGTATAAGATTGATTACATTGATCAGAGAGGTAATGGACTTATAATAGATCTGAAAATCTGCAATTGAGTTGTATGAATGAACAGATCATTAGTGTTTCAGTTTAACCATTGAAGCATCAAGTCTCTTAACCGAGAAAGACTTAAAAGTATTTTACAATTGAGATACATCCCAAGGAGTATAAAAAAGTTTGATCATGAAAGTAGCATTGGATATGCCCAATATCTATTGACAGGCCAAGTGAGTGTTTGATCAAGGATGGTAGCATTAGATGCCAGATACTAGGTGACAAACTATCTTTTAAATCCTCTAACAAGGTCACACTTAACAGTGTGTTTGTAACCTTTAACAGGGTTGGCTCCTAACAGGTCTCACTTTAGAAGAGTGAAAATTTGGGGTACCGGTCCTAGTGGTTTTTCCCCTAACAGGGTTTCCACTTTAAAAATCCATGTGTTATGTGTTTATGTTTTATTACTTTACTATTTTACATTTCACATATGCAATTTTGGATTGATTGGTATACTCTACATATTTAGTGTGTTTTGGTAAATAGTTGACTACTTATCGGTAATCATACAGAAGAGAGATTTACAAAGCAATCCGACAAGTAGAAAATTGATATAAGTATTTCAAGGCATTCATCTTGTAGGACAGAAGATAACTAGAGGCATAATTTGTGGTTATAAGTTTTAAGGGTTGATTTAAGGATTAATTATTGAGGCCACTGATTCACCCCCCCTCTTAGTTATTACTAATAGGGAATTGCTATGTATGTCAAAATTATGGTCACAAGGCTAATCAATGCAAATCTAGAGCTCAAAAAGTTAGATCAAGATAGTGGAATATCAAATTTTTTAGATGTGGTCAGATTGGTCATTTTTGTAACATTTGCAGATCTAGTGGTGCTCTAATAAATACTAGAAATGGTAACAATGTTACAGTTTCAAGTGAATCTTAGAAGACTAACATGACGTGGAAGAAGAAAGATGTCGGTGAAGAGAGCCCCATGGTACCCGATATCGGTGTGTGTAATGAAATTAGTGTGTTTAAAAGGAATTCTCTAAACAAATAAACATTCAAAAAAATAAAATCCAAGCAACATCTAGATTAGAAAATAAGAAAAATATAAAACCAAAAGAATGCAAAACATACTACACCCAAGAATCTCTCCTTGATATTTGGATGTGTACTCAAATGTGTTGCTCAAGTTTCATGGATGAGGACAGATTTTGGCATTATGACGTTGTAGTGATGGATTTTTCTCTTCAAATGGGAATGATAACAATGCTTAGGTGATGGATGATTTGTGAAGGAAGTGAGGGCTCAATTTATAGGAAAAGAGGAGGTGGAATGAATTGTTGAGATGCAAATTTGAGGAAGGGTCAAGATGCATTTAAAGGAGAGCACATGGATTGTGCTTCTTCAAACTCATAGCCTTGTATAATATTTCACAAGGAGAGTGCATGAGAGGACTTGGGGGAAGGGGAAGATATGCCATAAAAACACATCTTGTCTCAAGTCCTAAAGGTCAAGCCTTGAGGATTGTGACCATTTTGGGAAGAGGGAATGGGGTAAAATGTGTAAGAATGTGGTTGAAGGTGTAAGAGGCATTTAAGATTGACAAGTGGAGAGGGAGTTGGGATTTTTGAGGATGTGATGTGAGGCTGACTTTGGATGAGTTTAGGATTTCTTAATACATGGATTAGGATTGTGCAAATGTATAGGGAGAAATTAGGCTGGGATTAGAGGGAAAATGAGAGGTTTAAGAGGATGTTATGGGAAGAGAGAGAATGACTGGAGGGCGATTTAGCTAGTTAAGTGTAATTAACCAACTTAAGAGGGGATTAGCATGTGTGAAGGGGTTGGGTTGAGTTGGAACCATGGGTTAGGTGGTTGAGGCTTAGTTTGGTTAAGGCTTAAAGTTACGAGACATGCTATGAAATTAGATTAAATAAGATTTATTTAATAAACTAATAGATAAAAAGGGGATAAATGAATTAGTTAAAGAAAATAGATGCATTCATTTTAATTAATAGAATAATGGGGTTAATTGAATAAGTAGCTAAGGTTGCATATTTAATAAACTGGGCTATAATGAATAAATTGGATTAATTAATTAGGGGATCGACATAGTTTAATTAAATAATGATATTTATTTAAAATGCCTAGGAGAGAGCTAAATTTGATTATGAAATCATTAATCAGATTTAGGTGTCTACATGTTTATCCTCTTTGAAATAACATTAAAATAACATTATTTCGAAGACATTTAAAATTTTGACGACACGAAGAATAAAAGACAATGAAGTTGCCCCGAGCTGTAGGAAAAGGTGTGAGTTAGACTGGGTGATGCCCCCTTGAGAAGGTGACTGGGAAAGAAAAAGGGGCCTAGGTGACATCTTGAAAATAAATTTTTTTCGGCGGGATAGAAGAGATGGGGGAAAACAAGATTCACTAAGGTGATCGAAGTGAAAAATAGGGATCTTGAGAAGAAGCAGGCTGAAAAAAGGCCACTCAGGGGCTAAGAGGGTGAAAAGGGGGTTTATAAGCTCAGAGTGGCCAAGAAAGAGCTCATTTCCACCCTTCAGCCTTCGAAAATTTGAGCAATTAGAGCATTTCCTGGAAGCTTATAGGTAGTTTGAGGTGATGGCACGTGCATGACGACCAAGGAACCAGACAGACATGGTGAGTGTGAGGTGACACCGCCTGGAGGACCTACAGGTAGGCTTTACAAACCATCCTTGTCCTTTGATATGTTAAAATTTATTTCTTTAGGGAGGGAAACAAGCAGCGTTCCCGCAAGGGCAGGATAGGCAGGAGCAAGGGCGTGCAAGATCCTGCAGGTCGACCCAGGGTGAGGTAGTTGTTTAGGATTTTGGTTTAATTTTTTTTAGGATCATAAAAGTGGGGGGAGGGCATGAATTATTTGCAGGAACATGTTACCAGCTTGAATTTCTTATAGGGACATGTTTCCATAGGGTTTGGGGAAGAATAGTTGGTGGGAATGCGTTCCCACTAGAAAAAGGAAGGGGTCAATTAGGATAGCTAGTGGGAATGCATTTCCGTATGGAGGGTGATGATAGGGTACAAGATTGTGCTCCCATAGTGCCAGATCATAGACACTAGGAATTTCAACAACATTGAGGGTAGTAAAGGCAGGATTGTGGGAAACTAGGGACAAGCTTAAAGGAAAGGGAGGAGGTTAACTGAGTTAAATAGAAAAGGGGTTTTACGCTAGAATAGGGAAGATATATCTAACAAGAGTCATGTTTTGTGTGTGCAGTAATCATTGGATGGGATAACTTCATAGAAGTGACATGACAATGTGTTAAAGGCAACAAATCATTTCACACCTGTTGACTAGGTGTGGGTGGACGCAATTGGGCTAGGGTATTTTTCTAGGATGCCCCATACAAGAGCATATGTGGTGATGGTGGCAACGCTATGTGAGAGATCACAATCAGAGACACCCACCTTCCCCCTTTTGACTAGGGATATGAGGGTCACTAAAGAGGATGTTTACCATATTTTTAGGCTTCCTATCAAGGGTACTGTTACCCAAAATTTCCTATCCGATGCAATTTTGGCCTACAAGTGGAGTAAATGAGCTCCCACAAAGGTAGAACCCAGCTTGTAAGGTTTTTGTCATGTTTTATGGTCTTTGCCTTGTTCTTTGCATATTTCTAGGCCTAGTTTAAACCTTTGTTTATGTCTTAAAAAATCCTAAGTCTTGTTGAGTCAAATTCATGCTAAAACCCTAAACCCTTCAAGACTTATTCTATTTTCATGTTGCTTTTCCATGTAACTTAAGTATCTTTTAAGTCATGTGATTTTTAGGCCTTGCCTTGTCTCTTAATCTTGTAATCGGGAGGGAATATTCTTATTCATTTAGTGAATTTGCATGGCCTTTATCTCCTGATCTTTTAAAGGAAAAGAATATGCTCTTATGATCTGGAGATCAAGCGCAAACCGTGTATGCATTTTTGATATGGCGGTTGGCATTGAATCTTGCAATTAAAGTCAAAGTCATGAAACATCTGGAGATTAAACACATTCATCAATCATGTTTTGATCTTGTGGATGTCGCTAAGTCATAGAGTAAACCAAGGGTTAAGGAATTCATTTGGAGATTCAGAGATAGCTTTTTTTCTGAATCTTGTAATTATACTTAGGTCAAGATAGGGTTTGCACTTTTCCTTTATCACTGAATCTACGAATAGACTTGAGGTTAATAATTTCATTCAGAGACTTGACGAGGATCGTCGATCTCATCTAAGATGAGCAGCTGGCACTAGATCTCCAAATAAAGTTAAAGTCTTGTTTTCATTCATAGATTACACGTAGATAGTTGATTAAGTTATAATCATGTGATGTGCACTAGATCTTTTAATGAGACTAGGGTTAGCCAAAGGATTCAACAAATTGGCTTTTCAGTTTATCTCCAAATCTCTAGTTGAACCCGAGTTAAGGTCAAGTCTAGTTGAGTTCTATTTAGTAATTCAGAGATAAGGCTTTATCTCTGAATCTCCTATCTGAACCAGAGTAAATTTAGAAGCTTGTCGATTTGTGAAATATATTTAGTCACGTAATATTGGAATGTACTAGAGTTAAGGACAGGGTTTATCTGATTATTTTCTAGTCATCGATACAGTTTTGATCCTATGGTTGTCGCCGAATCTCTGGATAAACTAAGGAGTTAAGAATTCATTCAGTGACTTGGATTTTTATTTAGTCTCTAAATCTCCATATTTGATCATAGTCAAGCACGGGTAGCTCAAAGTTAATTTAGGTTTGCTAAGAAAAGATCATGGTCGTTGCTTGGAAGATGATCTTGTGGTTGTCACTAAATTGCTAGATAAATTTGAGTCAGGCTAAGGCATTTAGAGATTCAACGTAGGTCGTTGATCAAATCTTGATCTTGCATTTGTCTCTTAATCTTGTATCTAACCAAATTTAATGCAAAGATTCAGTAACTTGGAGATACAAAGGTATTCAATGATCAGGGTTAAAGATGAGTTAGAGGCTGATTTGTTTGTGGCTGGTTAAATTGTGATCAAGTTTCAATGAATCTTTCGGCTGGTGTGAAGCCTTAAAGACAAATATGAAGGTTTTTTTCCATTGATCCATTGGATCATATCAAAGTGTGACATGGTTTCAGAACTTGGGCCTGTCTGCAGCTTGTTAATCTCCAAGCAAGTTTCTTTTAATTGTATGAATAGAGTAATGACTTAAGACCAAGATGAGAACAAATTAACGTTCAAAGCATTTTGCACCAAGGTGACATCTAGCATTACTAACGTCATGGGTCCCAGGTTTAAAAGTAGTAAATGTGTTGTAAGTTTGTAAAGATCTAACGATGAGTGTGAAGGCTTAAAGCAAAGATGATCATTAGATAACCTTTGAGCAATTCTGATAGTTTTCCATATTTCCAAGTCAGAGTTGAAATAAGTTCCAATGATAAGATAAAGGTAAGGTAAGTCAAGATAGATCTGATGGTGGGCGCTATGAATTAAAGCCAAGATGCTCAAGATATAATGTTCAAGGCATTTTTCCTGTGTGCCACATGTCTAGATCAAATCCTGATCTCACGGGTGACTTAGGGGAGATCAATGGTTCTATTTTAAAATTGATAAAGATTCAAACCTAGGCCATTGATTGGGTATTTCCATGCCACCTATGAACGTTTTCATTTAAATTCAAATATTCAAATATCGTTCTTAGGGTTTCATGGCAGTGGCAATGTATTCCAAGTTGCAGACAGGGTAGATGGATCAGGCTGACTTCTTAGTCAAATTTATGGTGATGGGAGATATCTTCATGGCTAATCTGATCGTCTGAGATATTTCTTGAGTGCATTAATGGACATACTTGACTATTGTAGGGTTTCTATATTTTTTAATGAATATATATGTAACCCTAATTCTATCCAATCTGATAGGATTCATTGACTCCCAAGCTTGTGTGTTGGGGGAGCTTGTGTATAAGTTATTTTTTTTAAATCTTTTGTAGATAGGTTCAGAATATGTAAGAGTTTTATGTGACATTTTCTCTTTCCTCAAGCTTTTCATGTGTCTGTAATTCTCAGTTTTCCAAGGCTTATGCAAGACCTTCTATGGCATTTTTCCTGCCCTCAAGTTTTCATGTGTTTTGGGATTCTTTCTGAAGCATAATATATTGACTAAGTATTGAAGAAGTTTGTGGGTTATTCTAAGTCTTCTTTCTTTTCTACATATTTTTGTACTATTGTGGATGATTGATAAAGACAGTCTTATGAATTTTGTTCATTCCTTATTATCTTGTCTCATTACTAGGCCTATTTGCTGGAGTGGATGTTTGTTTGTAGGTCATAGTCTGTGTCTATCTACTTGAAGCTATTTCTGTGAAATATTTTCTTCCCTTGAATAGTTTCTTCTCAGACCTTTCTATGAAACACTTTTTGCAATCCTATCTAGGAAGTTGTAATTTTCCTAATTCATAAATTCCATGCTAATGCTTAGTCATTATGTTTCAATTCATGTATTTTCGGTGTATCACCTTTTAGATTAAGTTTTTCTTTTTATCTTTCAGTTCTCCTTCTATCCCTTTTCCTCCCAAGTTTACTTTTCAAGATTAAAGAGAAAAATTAGGTGATTATCCAAAAGGAACCAACCTAGAATACAGAGGTTTCAATTTAGTTAGAAAAGGTCCCACAACCTAGAAGTGATTCCCATGTTATACCAAATCATTAGACTTACAAGTTTAATATGGTGCAAATTTGGTGTATAATGGTTCTGGAACGCTCGATGGGACATCAGAAGAAGTTTTTCTTTTAAATTGTGTTATCTCTGATATGCTGATTACATAGTACTAACCTAGAGTGGTTCTCTTTAAGGCATATCTGGAAACTCCATTGGTGTTAAGAACAAGAAGATCTAGTCCTATTAAAGTTTATGAGAAGGATAGAAACAAGGAGTTCAAAGCCTCCTGAGTTTTTGCAGCCGCCTCCAACAACAAGAAAAGGGAGATCATCTCAAAGGACATCTCCTACAAGGAGATTATAGTCTACACCCATTGTTTCAGAGGAGAGACCCTTGTTTTTCCATTCAATAAGGAGAGGAAGGTCTTTAAGAAAAGAGTTACTAGAGGATTCACCTTCACTCCCTAGTTCAAATACAACCCACATAGTTTCTATTCAGCGAATCAAAGCCCCTATAATGGCAAGACAGTTTGCATTTGTACCCTTCAATCAAGGGAGCCCATTAAATTTTTCTCAACATCATGATGTGACTCTAGAAGTATTAAAGAGTTTTCCTAATTTCACAGGTGAAATCCATACAACAAATTGTGAACATGTTAGAGATGTGGCTACCATCTGTAATATACACCATGTCACTGAGGAAGATGTGGCTACTAAGTTGTTAGCAACCTCCTTCAAAAGTAAAACAGTCAAATAGTTTAGAACTTTAGCAGTTGGCTCCATTGATTCATGGGATGGACTTGAAGACTCCCTTAATAGATATTTTGAAGATAAGTTGGATCATGTGTCCCTAGTAGAGCAACTGACTACTATAAAAAGAGCCCCTCAAGAACAAATGACAGATTTCAACAACATATTCCTTAAGACATGGAATAGGATCCCTATCTCTATAAGGCCTTCAAAAGATTATGATTTCCTATATTTTTTGGAAAGTTTAAATAGCAACATATCTGTCATGATCTAGTCCATGGGAGGTACTTCATTACCTCAAGATTTTTAGATAGTTATTAAATATGAGAACTGTTTAATTTAGGCTGGCATGATAGCCCCAAGGCCACCCATGCATGTCTTCCCTGATATTTATCCTAATATGCCCATACACATTCCTTCATTCACCCCTATACCTACTTTCATAGCACCTCAAGCTAATTCAAGCAGTGAGGAGTTGAGAGTAGGCTCTTCCCAAGAATTGCAAGAAATTAAGAGCTTTGCAAAATTTTGGTAATGAGTTGATCAATATCAAAAAGCATAATCAAGGGGTTAGGCCACCTTTCCAACAACAAAATCAAAGTCCTAACACACAGTATAAAGCTCAAGGACAATCCTATCAGCAAATTAGACCACCATATCAGGGAAATTATCAAGGTCAAAGGCACAATTTCAATCAAAATAAATTTCAACCTTACAACCCATCACCTCTCAACTCTACAAATCTAGTCAGAGATATAGTTCCAAGTCAAAAAAATCTTACTTCAGAGAATGAATGGTGCTTTCCTTGCAATCAACCACATAATTAGGCTACATGCTTGAACAAATTAGTGAATTAGGAACTCATGGAACAAAATGCCTCAAACACCCAATTAGAGGCATCTTCTAGTGGGTCAGTACCCCAGCAAGATACACAATCCAGTGAGACTAAGTTCTCTAATTGGAAAGGTGAAGAATTTAATGGTATGAATGGTGAATCTCCAATTATAACCAATACTCGGTCCAAGAAAAGAGCCCAATACATGGAGAAAGTATAAGTTAGAGGAAAAGATACTACATCTGTAGAGTTGTCACATACACCCACTATTGACATACTGAAAATATCTCCTATCATGTTGGTCAAGGAGAGTCAATCTCCCAAGGAGGTTGAGCCCACAATGGTGAAAGCACACCAAAAACTCCATGCAACACTGCCATTCAATATTGTGGACAATATGAAGAAAATGAATGTGACTATGACCATGTGGGATCCTTAGCCATTCTAGGGAAACCTAAAATCTTGAAGAAGGCTATGGGTGAAGAAGAAATCCCTCAACAACCCACAAACGATGTAGCTAAGATAGTGTTGGTCAACATTGATAAAGAGAAGAAAATTCCAAGTAGCAACACCAAAGCAGATGTCATTCAAGGTAGGAACTTAAAAATACCTCCCTTTTATGTATCATTAATTATTGGATATTTTCTAGTACACAATTGTATGGTAGATAGTGGGGCTACTAGTTCAATCATGCCAAACAATGTAGCTAACTAATTAGGAATCAAGTATGAACCATTCCAAAAGAAGGTAACACAACTTGATGGTTCATCAGTGAACATTGTAGGTCTAGCCAAGGATACAAGAATGATCCTTCATGAAAGCCCTAATTTATCTATCCTCCTTGACATTACATCATAGATCTCCCTTCTCTTTTTTCCTTATGTCTGTCAAGAGAGTTCACAGCTAAGATAGGAGGATACATTTCTTCTGACTAGCCTCATATGATTTTCCATACTATATATGGAACCAAGGTCACTATTAAATTTGAATTATTAGCAACACATCATGTAGAACCTTATGTGTATAATTTATTAAATGCAAGTTGTCTTGCACTTGATAATAATGATTTTCCAATCATTAAAGAGATAAATACTCAGATAGAGAACATTATGGACATTTATCTAGATGAGTGGGGATTAGAAAGTGCTTCAGAGGCCCAGGCCAATGTAATTTTGGATACTGGTTTGGGGAATTACATACTCCAAGAGGATGGTATCAAAATGCCAAGTCTCTTTAAAGAAACCAGTGAAACATCAGAAGAACAAAGCAATGAAGTTTGGGAATTATTCTTTGATGGTGCTAGAAGTAGACATGGATCTGGTGGTGGTGCAATGCTAGTCTCTCCGAAAGGTGAGAAGTATCATACAACTTTTAGATTCAATTTTCCTTGCACAAACAATATTTTTGAATATGAGAGTTTGGTGAATGGACTAGATTGGGCTAGAAAGAGAGGTATTAAAGCCTTAAAGGTACATGGTTATAGTGAATTGGTTGTCAGCCAAGTGAAAGGGATGAGGGCTACCAAAAATGATACTATGAAGGCCTACAAGCATATGGTTTGGGATGTAATAGAGGATTTCCATGCTTTCAATATCATTGTCATCCCTAGGAAGTTAAATCACAATGCAGATAGGTTAGCTATTGTCAGATCCTAATTTGATATTCCTATAAACATTGTAGTAGGAAAGGATCAACAACATGTCAAGATTATTTTTAGGCCTTCCATCCCTGATAATGATGTCAATTGGTAGGTGTTTGAAAATGATGAACAAATTCTGCAATTCCTATTTGAAGAGGATATTTTCTTAGAGCATAATCAAGATATGTTAATGCAGAATTATGATGACCAAGTGGTGCAACTCAAATCTAATAAGCTTCCTAAGGTCCTCATAACCTTAGATTCAATCTTTAATAAAGATGACCAAGCCAAAAGGAATATGACTAGCTTGGTAGTTCAACAAGAGCATTACACTAATTTAGAGCTTGAACTAGGAAAAAGCTTAAATTTTGGAAAGGTAAGCACTAATTCAGAAAAATAGGCTTATATCCAATTGTTTCAAGAATTTAGTGATGTCTTTGCTTGGAAATATGAAGATCTTAAAGGGTTTGATCCAACACTTTCTCAACACACTATAGAGCTAGAACCTAATGCTAAACTAGTTAGGCAAAATCAAAGGTCTGTCAATCCTAAACTAGAGCCACTCATGCATAAGGAAGTTCTTAAGCTAATAGAGAGTGGTGTGGTATATCCCATTAAACATACTAGTTTGTTATCCAATCTTGTTACTGTTAGAAAAAAGAATGGGGAACTAAGGTTATGTGTTGACTTTAGGGACCTAAATAGGGCATCCCTGGAAGATCACCACCCATTATTATCCATGGAGAAGATTCTGTAGTATGTCTCTAGACCCGAATGCTTTTCATTGCTAGATGGCTACTCAGGGTACAATCAGATCCTAGTCAATAAGGAGGATTAGTTCAAAACTGCATTTACAACCAAATGGGGAACCATGGCCTATCAAAAGATTCCTTTTCATTTGTCAAATATAGGTGCCACTTTTCAAAAGGCTATGGATATGGCCTTCAAGAGCCTCATGTACAATTTTGTGCTAGTCTACCTTGATGAAATCACTATCTATTCAAAGAATGTAGCAGATCATATCAAACATCTGAGGAAAATATTTGAAATTTGTAGGGAGTTTGGGATCTCCCTCAATCCTAAGAAGTGTGTATTTCCAGTACATGAAGGGAAACTATTGGGATATATTTTGTCCAAGTAGGGTATCATAGTAGACCCTGAGAGAATTGTGGCCATTCTAGAACTCCCCTTACCATCTCACAAGAAGAGTCTACAATCCTTCATTGGTAGGATTAGTTTTGTCAGGCATTTCTTGCCTAACATTGGAGATCTTTTGAAGCCTTTGACAGCCATGTTAAAGAAGAGTACAATTTTCTATTGGAGAAAAAAAGGAAAAGGTAGTTTTCAAGCCATTAAAGAGGCTCTGACAGAAGCTCCTACCTTGCTAAATCCTGATTTTAGCAAAGATTTCATTCTTTATGCTTATGGAGGCTCTGATGTTATCTCTACAATTTTGACTCAACAAAACTACGAGGGATTGGAGCAGCCTATTGCTTTCTTTAGCAAAGGCTTGGAGGAGTATGAAAAAATATACTCTTTTGTAGAAATGCATGTACTTTTTATTGTGAAGAGCCTTAAAAAGTTCATACATTTATTAACCCACAGTAAGGTACATTTGAGATTCACCCAGCCAAGTGCTAAAGAATTCTTACTTTCTAAAGTTGAGCTGGATGGATCACTAGAGTCATGTAATATGACATTCATATCCATGTTACCAAGCTAGTCATAGGAAGGGGTCTTTGTGAATAATTGACAGAGGATGAAACTCCAAAAGATCAAGAACAAGTGAATGCATCCTTAGTTGTGTATTCAATGGAGGATCATGAAAAGGCAAAATGTTGGTTGCCAAACATGGTCCATTTTTTGAAGATGGGTGAGTGCCTTGTAAACTTAGATTCAACAAAGAGGAGGTACTATGGATTTCATTCTATTCCTTTTGTGCAGATTAATGAAGTCCTTTTTAGAAAGTATCACAATGGTGTTCTCCTTAGATGCATTGATTCAGGTCAAGTAGCAGATGTCTTACATAAATTCCATGATGAACCTTTTGGCGGTCATTTTTATCCTAAGAATACTGCTTTCATGATCATGAGGGATGGATATTATTGGCCATCCATCTTTAAGGACAGTCATGGTCATGTGAGGAAATGTATGAAATGTGCTATGTTTGTAGGTAAGGAGAAGATTTTATCTCTACCCCTCCAACCGGTTAGGATAGACCAACCTTTTGCGAAATGGGGCATTGACTTCATAAGCCTAATTAACCCCCCATCTAGTGCTGGACACAAATGGATAATCACTGCAACTGATTATTTCACCTGGTGAGCTGAGGCCATTGCATTAAAGGAAGCTAATGAGACTGTTGTCCTAAACTTTTATGATGATATCATACACAGGTCTTTGTTAGAAACACTGAGAGGGTGGGGGGGGGGGTGAATTAGTGTTTAGTATAATTCAGAAACTTGAAACTTAGACCAAAATAGATAATTGATTAAGCATAACACATGAACACATAACAAAAATATGTTTACAGGGAAACCTTGATCAGAGGAAAACCTTGAAGGGAATTAGTACCCACAAATAATTGCACTAATCTTTTGAACTTGTTAGAGTTCCTTTGCCCTGTTAGGAGCAATCTTTACAATGAAAGTACAATGACCCTGTTAGGAGTCTTTAAAAAACCTTGTTAAATGTGGATGGCTCACTGCCAGAGCTCACTTCTCAATAAGAAGAAGGCTACAACCTCCTGATAATAGATACTCACAATATCTAAAAGGTTAACTGTTGTTATGACACTATTTGTCTGATCAGTTCCTTTTGTGTGCTAAAACTCTAATCATTGGTAGAGCTTTATCTGATACTGATTATTCTTCTTTCTCTTCTATCTTACTTTCTATCATTCTCTTTTAACCATTCAACACTCTAATAAAAAATACATGTTAAGGATATATACATACTCAATAGACGCGACCAAAAACTAGGACTTAGTCGGCCCAAAATCAACATACACAACACTTCCAAATGAATTGGCTTAAGCATTTTTACATGAGTGCTGATAAAATAATTACAAACATATTACAATAGGTGCATAGCTAATAGAAAATAAATTAATATGCGCTAATCAAAAATTGGAGTCGACTCCATGCTCTATTCTGTCGAGATGCTAGGGCACTTGAACTTGCTGTAACTTTATCATAATGATATATCTGAACCTACATGTGTAGACTTATAATAATACTATATCCATAAGATTATATCCAAATATGCAGACCATGACTTGATCATACACACGTGCGCTAGTGCTCTAATTAGCAGATATATCTCTAACTGCACTGTCTTCTATACTTAGTAAATTTTTGGTCTTCAAGATTTATGAACTGACTGTCAAAACTCCTATATGAATTTTTTGCAATAATGAAAACACAAAATTAGTCATATAATCTCTGTAGTGTCAACTTTCCAACAATGTCCCCCTTTTTCCTTACTGACAACAAACGAATGTGGCTAAGTTACTAAACTTTGACTTAACACAAAATTGCTATATATTTTCAAACTATACATCATAGTTTCATTTATATAAACCAATCTCCTTTATATACACTAATCTCCTTTATATACTATACTCCCCCTTTGACATTAATGACAAAGGTGTCAAAAATTGAAAGTCTCTAAGTACTTACTTAGAGTACACATCTGGATATGCAATCTATAGATTCTTGATTTCTTGTTGCCAAAATGCCTTGAGTACATCAACAGTCTGAAGATGGGTGTATAATGCATATGTGAGCTTCTCCATCTTTACCAAATCCATGTAGGGGCCTTGGTCATATGTGACAATATTTGCATCAATATTCTTGATGTTCTCATTTAGTATAGCTAAGGAGGGTGCAAGTACATTTCTTAGTTGTGTTTGTCTGGTCCTTATCTTGCTGATCTCTATCTTGGCTTTCTCAATTTTAGCTAACTATCCTTGATATATGTTTTTGCAAACATTGATGTCTTGAGAAGAGACTTCAACAGATTTTCTTATGGTTTCAATCAAGATGTCTTCATCCTCAATCTTCTTTGTATGTTTTAAAGTGAGCTTGCCTCTGTCCATATAGTTAGCTATCACATTTCTGCCTTTTGATGCTAACTCTTTCAGAATTGCTTGACCAATCCTCAATGAGTTAAGATCTAATGAGAAATTCTTTATTAGTTCATCCCACCTTTCCTTTTTGTACTTTTCTTCTACAATTTTAGTAGCCGAGTCTACTAGACTTGTGAAGTTTTCTTTGAAGCTTGTCAAGATGCTATTGACATCATCAACTGATTGAATATTTGCCAATTTCTTCTCTTTTGGCACTAGGTTGTTCAAAATGTTTACTGACTCAAGAAAGAGAGGATTTCTTATAACTTGTTTCTCCTTTGCTTTTTCCATGGCTAATACACTTATTTTGATCAAATCTTCTTCTCCCCATGCATCTAGGTTTGCTGAGTTAGGGGTCAAACTTGACAACAATGATATTGATAGTTTGATAGATGGAGTGAATATATCATTTTGACTTACATTCATACATTCAATTTTCATTGGGATCTCCATAGAGGGTGGCTCATTAGATTGATTACCTTCCTTATTATTCAAACCTATTGAGTCTTCAGTAAGGACTTCATCTTGCTTCAAGGAGGTATTACCAGTGCATAACTTCTCATCTTCTTCAGTGCTCACAAATGCTTTTTCAAATTTGTTCAAGTCATTATCTGAAGCTATTATTGTTATCTTAACATCATTAATCATAATGGTTTCATCTATATCCTTGATTTTATTAGAGGGTGATGGAATTTTGGGCACAGAATCCTGTGGACCTGTCATAGGCACATTAAGAATCTCTGATTATTTTTCTTATTTGGAAGGAACTAGAGTCACTTTAGTTGTAGGCGTCATTGATGGATACATATGTCTGTCCAAAAACACTTGCTCGAATGCTTTTTTAGTCTCATCTCCAACCAACTCATACTCTTTATTCATAATGTGAAGAGTTCTTGTCTTGGTTCTTAGATGAGGTTTTACTAGATATAACAATATTGCATTCTCATCATGTGAGCAAACAGGGAGATGATTATCTAGTGTTTCTTCTCTAATCCTCATATCTTCTTCTATTGCTTGTCTTTTTAATAAGTCAAGTATGTTCCATAATCTGTCTGGAATGACTGTCTTAAGTACCAAAATTGACATTTTAAACTTGATTGTAGTGCCTCTCTAGTTCAGACTTGGTAAGGAACTATTATGGTAAGTAAATCTTTCATCTCTTTTAGTAAATTGTTAGTTCAAGTTGCTAGACCTACGATAGTCTACAAATTGACCTAAATATGTGGATAGTATGTGTAGTTGTACAAATTTCATAAATATATAATCTAATTAATATATTTTTGTTATGTGTTAAATATGTTATACAAAAAATATAATTTCATTTCTTTAGTATTTCTCTTTAGAAGTCTAAAAGAAATAAAAGAAATATTTTTAAATTAAATATGTTATTTATAAAAAAGAAAAGAAAAGAAAACATCTTTATTATTCTTATGTTAAAATATTTTAATAAATATTAATATACATATGTATTTCATTTCAAATAGTATTTACATATTTTCAATTACTTAATATTATAAATATCTTGACTAAAACAAAAATTAGATATAAATAAATTATTATTTTTATATAAAATCAAGAAGCTTTAATTATAATTTAAGGAATCCTATTCCTTATTCTATGAAGAATCTTAACTAAACCTTAAGTAAAGGCTACGTAAGAATAGTGGAAGGGTTTTAAACTAATGACATGCTATGGGATTTAAGAAGGAAGAAAGGACCGTTTAGTGTGGATAAGAAAACGGTTATGAAGGCATAGCCAATTTTCATTGAGACACAATGGAGAGTTGCGATCCTTCAAAATTTGAAATAACATATTAAGGAGTCCTAAAGCATTATGAAGGGAAGCTGGAATTTATTTGTAAAATCGGGTTAATATGATAGAGGCAAATGGGTGAAGGAATGACTATTGCTGAAGACGGAGACAATGGAGAAGATGGTTTAAAAATAGTTAGGAAGAGGCAAGAGAAATAATTCACATCAAGGGAAGGATTTGTTTCATCAATGCTCCAATCAAGGTATGCTTTGAGCACATTCAATCACTTATATTTCTTTATAGTGAATCTTTGTTTGTTTAGATTTGTTTTGCTGGAACATATTGTTGGAATTTTCTATTTTATAATTGATGTGTATACCTCTCCTTTCTCTTAGTACAATTCAGCCATAGTCTTTTCTCAAAATTGTTTATTGTTGTTGTGCACTTTAGGAACTTATACTTCTAGAAGTAAAATTCAGATTCATACATTTGATGATGAAAATATTTTTGAATTAAATTGCTTATCTGATTTTACTTGAGTCATTATATTATTATGATTATGAATGTTAGAGCATCAAAGTAAGGAATTGTTACATACACAGTATAGTAGCATTCTCTTGGTATTTTGCGGAATTATTATCCTCTTCTATTGTTGTTATGAGTCAGACTAATTATAATTATTTAAGTATTAATACACGTGTTTGCTTGAAAATAAATAAACAAATCCATCAATGTTCAATAGGTTGGTTCAACTCTTTGTTTTTTTCCCAACCAACTTAGCATACATAGAGCTTCTTTTGTTAATATGGAATAGTTGAGTGGTCTTATGTAATTTTACCTCATATTTATTTGGTAAATTTTAACATGATGATTCATTAGAAAAAAAAATTAATTTATTTCTATATAAGGACTTGTTATGTCCAATTGAGTTAACATTTTGACATTATTTTAGTAGATCATTCTTGAATAAAATTCTTAGTATACTATTTTGAATGTGATTGCATATTCTCACATTACCTGGCGTAGTAATGATGTATTTCCATTATAATTATTTATAAGTTAAGGATAGTTTTAAACTCCTTTTGATACGTATTCCATCTTTTAGTTCTAATTTGATGTTTTATTTATAATATGGAATAGATTCTTATTATAATTTTAAGATAGTTATTTAATTTTATCTTATTAGCCTTTTTTTTATATAAATTTGTTCTTACTAATTTTAAAATTATTTAGAATCTTTTTTTTAATAGATTATTAAGATACTTTTAAAGGTAAATTTATAGAGTTAGTTATAATTATTTTGAGGATGTTTAATTATGAATATTTTATAATGAGTCTTAATAACAATTTAAATTTGTTAAATTTTCTTTAAGATTATTTTAAATGGCTTAGTAAATTTGATAACATATTGAGGCGGTCAAAGAATTTTGGAATTAGTTTTAATTTATTAATTAGGTGTTGTTATTTGGGGCAATTATTTATAGATATAGTTTAGAAGTCGTGTTCTTAGTATTGTGTCATCTTGCCCTATTCAATTGACTAATTCAGTAGAATCGTATTTGTGGAATAAGGATGCTACTTAAGTTTAACGAGACTTAATTAATATTTGTGTATAGATCAAAATCTAGACTAGTGATGTTAACAATCATTAAGTGTTAACATCCTAGTTGAACCATTCTTCTACTCATTTTATTTAATGAATGGTGTAATACAACCTAGCTTATTTTAACTACTTCAATTCATGTAGTTAGATGGGAATTATCTATTAGTAAATTAGCAATGTGATATTATTTTAATATACTATATGTAACCTTGAGAGTATGTTAGGGATAGAATCAATTCAAGACTAGAGTGGAGATAGTTCCTTAATGATGGTCTTCAGAGATGATCTGTTTAGTATTTGAATTTATGGGTTACCTTTGAGGGATCAATTGTTAGTGGTTTTGTGAGAGGGTTGTGTTACTCATGTTCTTTCTTGAAAATACTCTTTAATAATTCTATATGTGTTTCTAGTAACCATTTAACCTTAATATTATATTTTTCATTGTCATTAAGTGGACTTGTAATATTGGGGATGTAATATAATTATTAGCGATTGGTGAACTTAAGTAGTAATATAAAATTTGATTACCTTCATTAAAACTAATTAATATAAATTCAAACCTTCTTGAGATATGTTCTTATATTAGATACTTAACTACAATTTTGTCCCTTTTTCACCTTAGTGGGTGGCAGCCGATGGAGAGACTGTCTGGGGACTTTATCGTAGAAAGGGTTGTGTACCCACTTAAGTATTTTATAAAATATATGATAAACATATGGTGCATTTATTACCTACTTTGGTGAACCAAAACTTTATGGTTCAACTTTGTAAGTCGAACTACAAAGTCTCTGAGCATGAACGTACGCAAGGCCATCAATGATGAGCCCCCGAGACTTCGGTCCAGTCCCTTAGGGTTTGTCTATTAGTATTTGTTATTCATACTAATTAAAATATGAGAAAGGTTATATTTATGACCACATAATTAATGTTTCTAACTCTTGTGGCCTGCATCTAGTTTGAGATATGTATGCAGATATAGGAATTGATTAAAACATGATGGAGGAACAAGGAAGGAAACTTCAGGTACCCAATGGTATTAGTTATTTATATCATATCTTGTGATAAAATGTTATAATAAGAATATTTCAATTGGTGTTTAAGATGAGCATAATTCTAGCTCTTATTAGTATTCTTCTTCTTGAGATTTTAAATTAATGCAATACAATATAAAAATAAATAAATAAAAAAATGTTTTGCATATATCAGAGGGTGATGGAACTTTGGGCACAGAATCTTGTGGACCTGTCATAGGCACATTAAGAATATTTTATTATTTTTCTTGTTTGGAAGGAACTAGAGTCACTTTAGTTGTAGGCGTCATTGATGGATACATATGTTTGTCCAAAAACACTTTCTCGAATGCTTTTTCAGTCTCATTTCCAACCAACTCATACTCTTTATTCATAATGTGAAGAATTCTTGTCTTGGTTCTTAGATGAGGTTTTACCAGATCTAACAATATTTCCTTCTCATCATGTGAGCAAACAGGGAGAAGATTATCTAGTGTTTCTTCTCTAATCCTCATATCTTCTTCTATTGCTTGTCTTTTTAATAAGTCAAGTATATTCCATAATCTGTTTGGAATGACTGTCTTAAGTCCCAAAACTAACCTTTTAAACTTGAACATATGTGAGATAATCATAGAATGAATCTCTGATTTATCAATCTCTTGATATTTATCATAGACATTTGCAATATAATCTAGTCATCCTTCATTAACGATTTTGTTTCTCAAGATTTCAAGACTAGGTCTGAATCCTACCTCAGGAGGGGCTTGAATATTCTTTACTTTGCTTCGAGTTGTCCTTAAGGATGGGTGGCTTGTGGGGACTTGCTTCCTTCTTCTACTCATCTTTCTTGGCATAGAAGGTGGAGAGGATTCCAGGTCAATAGTAGTAGAGGGCACAGATATGCTCTCATCAAATTTTTCTATTTTGACTTCTGCAGGTGTTTGCTTAAGTTCTCAAGAAATTTTAGCTTCCTTGGCTTTATATAGGTCTTCTTGGGTGACGCCATGAACTTTCAGAATGTTAGAGGTAATCCTTGATGCTTTCCTCTTATTGTCTGCACTATATAGGACAGAATCAACTTGATTTTTCTTTTCTCTATATTTGTCCCATTTGGGCTCATTTGGATCTTTAGGAATAGATAGAAGAACTTGTGCATATTCTTCCAAAACATGTTCTTCTACTTCATAACTAAGTGGGTGAATCCATTTGGTTCTTGGCTCAACTGCTTCCATGCATGTATAGTCTATTTCCACCATGAAGCATATTGTGTCCTTGTATTTTTCAACTATCTTCTTAGGTATTCTAAACCTCTTCTGCATCTTAATTCTGAATGTCTTGATCTCCATATCCATAGAGTCCTTTATACTTCTTTCTAATGTAGCTTTCAATGAAATTTGAGACAAGGTAGGTTTGCTCCTGTCTAGGTAAAGATTAGAGACCTGACCAACAATGTGGAAGTATATGTATATAATCAACAAGCCAAATCTGAATATTTTTCTTTTTTCATGTTTGATAGCTTTAATATTCTCAATTAGTTGTGCGCGCAATATCTCACAAAGTTTATATTGAGTGTTATCTCTTTCCATCCTTATTGTTGTCAGAACTGTAGCTGTGGATACACTATTAAGTATGCTTGCATGTTGAAACTTGTAACCAAGTATTATGGTGATGAGTTTGATGTCTTTCTCCCCAATAGGATCAACATTCATTCCACACCTATTGCTTCTAGATAAATAGGCCTTCTCAACCTATTTCTTTAAATCCTTTCCAGTGGGAAGAACATGACCGACCTTAGAGAGTCTGGTCATATCATGAATGATATTAGTGGTAATATGGATAGAAACTTCACCAATCCAAAATAGATCATCATTAAATCCTATTGAGTAAAATTTTAACCCATTCTGGTTCATAGAACTCATGCACATTTGTATACTCAAAAATAGGGTTATTAGAGAGATGTGAGAATTCATCCTTGAATGAGTAATCTGGGTTCATCATAGATGTTGTTGGTGCCCAAAAATGCTGAATTGAATTTCCTTTGGACTTTCCAATCCAATGATGGGAAATCCAATTATTTTTGGCCAACTAATGGGAATGATTGATTATGATCCTCTTCCCCTATGCTTCTAGCTCTGCAGGACCAAGGTGAGTGAACCTTCACCTGAACAGGATTTTTATAGAAGATAACATGTGTATGGAACTCAAACTTCCATCTCTCAAAGTATGGCAAGGAACTTGAAATAAATATAACTGAAATTAATATATCATGAACTGTAAACTGAAATACTTTAAGTAATTGAAAGAATGTTTAGTAAATGTGTATGTAATTTGAAATGAATAGATATATAAGATATCACAAAACTATAAATAATGAATTGAATAACTATAATCCAAATAATGATTAGACCAGTGCCTTATTCTACCATGGGCAATAGAGTCAAGATCATTCCAATCTTATGTTCAACTCCAGAGACAGTTTTATAAGAAAACTTATCACTTCAAAGGTGTTATAGAATATACATGCAACCTAAAACAAATTCAGAGATATTTCAAAAGGGTAATACTTCTCAGATGATAGACCAATTGACTAAGGCCTCAATCAACAGAATTTAACCATGCAAAATGAGAAAACCAATTGACAATA
>MU227120.1:141101-168849 GCA_018584345.1 Thuja plicata | reverse complement strand
GGTTTATCCGAGGGACTAATTGTAAAATGATAATGAAACTATTACACATGTGAAAGAAAAAGGACTTATCTTTATTGATTTTGAAAAAATAGTACATCCAGGTCCATGTTTATACTTGTTGATTAAAGACTATCCAAATATGTGAAATTGTATTATATTGTATTCCCTCTCTTTATATTTTACATTATGTATATATATGTTTCTGAGTGGCTTTCACACCTTTTTAGGGTGAAAAGACACAGCTCTTATTACAAATTATTTTGAAAAAACAATAAACTAACTAAAAAATAACTACCTAACTTTCGGATTTGGATTTGGTCAAAAATCCAAAACACCTTGTGAAAAGCTAATATTTTTGTTGGAGATAGGAAATTTTATTTTCCGAACTGGGTCATCTTTAGATTTTTAAAATGTGACCATCTTTATCCTGTATCAAAATCATCTTTGTAGCAGGTCTAAATAACAACATTTTCTGAAGGCTTCGACTAGTTAGTTCTATTTATTTGTGTCATAAAGCTTCCTTCCTTTGATCCTTTTTTTTATGGAGAAACATGCTTCTTGATAATGGATTGGGAGTTCTAAATTATCAAACTTTAGGGTACCACCATATGCCATGAGCGTTGTTATGTTGTTATTACAACATACTCTTTCTTACAATAAATGTAAGCGCGTATGTCCTCAACATGCATGACTCCTAAGGAAGTCTTTGAAAATTCTCCCTCAACATCATCCAAAACTGACTTGATAGGATACTTCTTAAACACATATCTCTTTTTCTTAGAGATGTCAAACACTATAGGAGTTGCCATTACTTGTAACTTTCTTAAATAGGGTTTTACAGAGATTCTAAAATGATGCATCCGCGTTAGGGTTCTGTTACAACTGCAATCCACTTTGCTAACCAACCAATGGTAATTAGTCAACACTAAGATGCTTGAAGCTCAAATATAAAAGTGAAGATATAAGATCTTTTATTGACTTATAAATGAGTTACTGCATTTAATGCTTGTTATCGTAACATGGTTTCCACTGACAATTTCAATCTTTGTTCTTGTCAAAGTAAAAGCTATGCGTTCATGCATACTTCCTCAATTTGTGACCAAATACATGAATTCATAGGTGCATACTTAGAGGTGAGTATACCATCTGCGCAGGGGTTTAGAGCTAGATTAGCTCCCCTATGACCATGAGGGTCATCTAACCAAAAGTAGAAGTTGCATCCATTATGGATGCATCTACCACTTTGTCAACACCATCATCTTTCTTTACTTCAACCCATATTTTTCCTAAACCTTCTGTAGCTTTCACAAACTTGACTTCTTCAAATAGAGATCCTTGAGACTTATTAGGTCTTTCTTGTCTTTGCATTCTAGATCTGCAAAACCTTGAGATGTGTCCATCTTTGTTACAAGAAAGACAGATTCTTGGTGGCTTGTTGACATGATTAACCATGTTGCACTGTTTAGCTGTGTGTCCCTTGTAGTTTCATATCTGACATATAATGTTCTAATAATTTTTCTGTGATTGACTTCTCTGATTGTACTGAGTTTGACTTCTTTGATTTTTTTGTGTCTGATTTCTTAGATTTGATCTACAGTGTATGGCTCTATGTCCAAATTTGTTGCATGAATAACAATAACCATTGAAAGGTCTTACCTCTTTACAATCCCTTTCCATATGTCCTTGTTTGTTACATGCATAAAAAGTAGGGTTAACTAGTTTGCGTTCATCTTTAGGTGGTTTTGATTTAGCCTTTGCAAGATTCTAAGTTGCCTTTGCTTTTGTAGTTTCTTCGTGTGATTTCTTTCTTTCTTTCTTGCATTATATTGATTTATATTGTGCTTCATTGTATCCAACACTAGTGGTATCACCTCTCAACTTTTGTGCATAGAGCTATGATTGTAATAGATCATAACTTGTGTGTAATTTCTCAATATGATTCTTGGCTTCTGTCAATTTGGATTCTATTTTTTTCTTGATGTTCTCTAACTCGAAGATCTTCATATTTCCTTGCATAAGTTCTTCATCTAATTGTTTACTTTATTTGGTCTTTTCTTCAATAGTCGTTAGGCTATTTTTTAGGTGTTTATTCAAATATTCAATCTTATCTTTTAGAGACATGTTTTCTTCATTCATCTTTTTGACCATTTTTCCCAAATCGTTCGTAGAGAAATCTTTCAAATCTTTTCTTAATTTTTGATGAGGATTTGAGAGCCATCAAATTTCAATTTAAGTTCTTCATTTTCTTTTTCAGATCTATCAAGATCTTCAAGAGCTTCTTCAAGATTCTTTTTTAGATGTTTCACTTCTACCGAGTCCATGATCTCCTCAAGTGGTTAAACTTCTTTCAGAGGACCAAATCTCTGATACCAATTGTTAGAAACACTGAGAGGGGGGGGGCGGGGGGGTGAATCAGTGTTTAGTATAATTCAGCAACTTGAAACTTGGACCAAAATAGATAATTGATTAAGAAAAACACATTAACACATAACACAAAATATGTTTGTGGGGAAACCTTGATCAGAGGAAAACCCTGGTGGGAATTAGTACCCACAAATAATTGCACTAATATTTTGAACTTGTTAGAGTTCCTTTGTCCTATTAGGAGTAGTCTTTGCAATGAAACTACAATGACCATGTTAGGATTATTTACAAAACCTTGTTAAAGGTGGATGGATCACTTCCAGAGCTCACTTCTCAATAAGAAGAATGCTACAACCTCCTGATAATAGATACTCACAATATCTGAAAGTTGAACTGCTGTTATGACACTGTTTGTCTGATCAGTTCCTTTTGTGCACTGAAACTCTAATCACTGGTAGAGATTTATCTGATACTGATTATTCCTCTTTCTCTTCTATCTTACTTGCTATCATTTTATTTTAACCATTTGACGCTCTAATACAAAATACATGTTAAGGATATATACATACTCAATAGACACGACCGAAAACTAGGACTTAGTCAGCCCAAAATCAACATACACAATGCTTCCAAATGAATTGGCTTAAGCATGTTTACATGAGTGCTAATAAAATAATTAAAAACATATTACAATAGGTGCATAGCCAATAGAAAATAAATTAATATGCGCTAATCAAAAACTAGAGTCGGCTCCATGCTCTGTTTTGTCGAGCTACTAGGGCACTTGAACTTGCTATAACTTTATCATACTGATATATCTGAACCTACATGTGTAGACTTAGCATAATACTGTATCCATAAGCTTATATTCAAAGACACAAACCATGAATTCATCATACACACATGCGTTTGTGCTCTGATCAGTGAATATATCTCTAATTGCACTATCTTCTATACTTAGTAAATTTTTGGTCTTCAAGATTTATTAAATGACTGTCAAAAATCCTATATGAATTTATTTCCATAATGACAATGCAAAATTAGTCATATAATCTCTGTAGTGTCAACTTTCCAACAGGTTTGACATTCCCGATTCAATAATATATGATAATGCACTTGCCTTCATAGGTTTGAGAGTCATTGAATGGGCAAGTAGCCATGGTATTTACCTCGACCCTAGTTCCAATTATTACCCCCAGGGTAATGGTTTAGTAGAGTTTACTAATAAGAATCTAATCAGGATAATTAAAAATACTTTTCAAGAGAATCAAAGAGATTGACATTCCAAACTAAATTCTTCCCTATGGTTAGACATGATCACTCCAAAAAGGATCATTGGGAACTATCCATATATGCTAGTCTATGGTAAAGAGGCTAGGTTTTCCATCTCAATTGAGTTACCAACTCTAGACCTTGCTACTCAACTTTTCCTCTTTGAAGAAGGAGACCCTTTGCAGGTATGCTATGCTCAACTCATGGAGTTGGAAGAGAATATATGCAAATCTATGCAGAATATGAAGTTCAACAGATGAAAAACAATAAATTTTTTGACAAGAGAGCTAGATAAAGGAACTTCAATACTGGGGATATAGTCCTCAAGTGGGATGAATTTAGATCCAGGCCTTGCAAGCTTACAAAGTTTGATTCATTTTGGGGAGGCCCATTTGTGATCACAAAATGTAAAGAGCATAATGCTTTCCAGCTCTCAACTCTTGAAGGTGAAAGATTTCCCATTTCAGTCAATGACTTTCATCCCAAGTCTTATTTTGAGGTTTGTCCTACCTTGTAATTAAGTCTTGTTTCTTTCTATTTTGCTTTTCATTTTTAGTTTTCCTTCTTTCCTCCAAGTGCTTGTGCACAATTAGTTGTATTTTCTTGTATATAGCTCTTTTCCTATTTTGGTTTGTATTTTCCTCCTCCCGGTTTCAGTCCTCCTGCTTCCTAGAAGTCTCTTTTTGTGCACAATGCAGACTCCTTTCCCAATTGAATGTCATAAGGCCACTATTTTTATATGTCTAGCAGGCTGACATCCAGTAGAAATCACCAAGATTGTCACCCAAAATTTCCTATCCTATGCAATTTTGGCCTACAAGTGGAGTAAATGAGGCTCCCACAAGGGTAGAGCCCAGATTGTAAGGCTTATGTCATGTTTTATGGCCTTTGCCTTCTTCTCTACATATTTCTAGGCCTGGTTTAAACCTTTGTTCATGTCTTAAAAAATCTTAAGTCTTGTTGAGTCAAATTCATGCTAAAACCCTAAACTCATCAAGACTTGCTCTATTTTCATGTTACTTTTCTAAGTAACTTAAGTATATTTTAAGTCATGTGATTTTTAGGCCTTGCCTTGTCTCTTAATCTCATAATTGGGAGGGAATATTCTTATTCATTCAGTGACTTGGCAAAGCCTTTATCTCCTATTCTTGTAAAGGAAAAGAATATGTTCTTATGATCAGGAGATCAAGCGCATACCATGGATGCATTTTTGATCGGGCGATTGGCACTAGATCTCACAATTAAAGTCAAAGTCATGAAAAATATGGAGATTAAGCGTAGTCATCGATCATGTTTTGATCCTATGGATGTCATTGAATCACAGAGTAAACCAAGGGTTAAGGAATTCAATTGGAGATTTAGAGATAGCTTTATCTCTGAATCTTGTAATCGGACTCAGGTCAAGACAAGGTTTGCACTTTGCCTTTATCACTGAATATCCGGAAAGATTTGAGGTTAAGAATTTTATTCAGAGACTTGGCAAGGATTTTCGATCTCATCTAAGATAAGCATCTAGTGCTAGATCTCTAAATAAAGTCAAAGTTTTGTTTTCATTCAGAGATTACGCACAGGCCGTTGATCAAGTTCTAATAGTGTGATGTGTGCTAGATCTTTGAATAAGACTAGGGTTGGCCAAAGGATTCATCAACTTACCAGTTCAATTTATCTCCAAATATCCATAGGAACCTGAGTTAATATCAAGCCTGGTTGACTTCTATTCAACAATTAGAGATAAGGCTTTATCTCTAAATCTCCTATCCAAACCAGAGTTAAGTTAAAACCTTTCCAGTTTGCGATATCAATTCAGTCATGTAATCTCAGAATGGACTAGAGTTAAGGATAGGGGTTTATACGATTATTTTCTAGCTGTTGATACAATTCTAATCCTATGGTTGTCACTAAATCTATGGATAGACTCAAGGGTTAAGAATTCATTCAGTGACTTGGAGTTTTCTTTAGTTTCTGAATCTCTAGATTTGATCGTAGTCAAGAACGGGTAGCTCAAAGTTAAGTCAGGTATGCTGAAAAAAGATCGTGGTCATTTCTTGGAAGATGATCTTGTGGCTATCACTAAATCACTAGATATATTTGAGTCAGGCCAAGGTATTCATAGATTCAGCGTAGACCATCGATCGAATCTTGACCTTGTGGTTGTCTCTTAATCTCATAATCTTTCCAGAGTTAAGGAAAAGATTTAGCGACTTGGATATACAAAGGGATTCAAAGATCAAGATTAAATTTGAGTTAGAGGTTGATCTATCTGCGGCTGGTTAAACTATGATCAAGTTTAAATGAATCCTATGGCTGGTGTGAAGCCTTGAAGACAAAGATGAAGGTTTTTATCCATTGATCCATTGCACTGCATTGATGTGTGACAGGTTGTCAGAACCTAGTCCTGTCTGCAGCTTGTTAAGCTCTGAGAAAGTTTTTTTTTATCATATGATTGGCGTAATAACTTAAAGACCAATATGCGAATAAATTAACATTCAAGACTTTGTACTAAGGTGACATCTGGGATTGCTGATGTCATAGGTCCCTAGTTTAAAATTAGTAAAGACATCATAAGTTTGTACATATCTGATGATGAGCGTGAAGGCTTAAAGAAAATATGATCATTAGATAACCATTGAGCCATTGTGATAGATTTCCATGTATCTAAGTAAGAGTTGAAGTCAGTGCCAATGACAAGATAAAGGTAAGGTAATTCAAGGTATATTTGACGGTGGGTACTATGACTTAAAGCCAAGATTCTTGAGATCTAATGTTCAAGGCATTGTGCATACGTGCCACATGTCTAGATCAGATCCTGAGCTCATGGGTGACTTAAGGGAGATTGACGATTCTATTTTAAAATTGATAAAGATTCAAACCTAGGTCATTGATTGGGTATTTTCGTGCCACTTGTGACTATTTGCATTTAAATTTAGATATTCAAATATCTTTCTCAAGGTTTCATGGTGATGGCAACATATTCCAAGTTGCAGACATGATAGATGGTTAAGGCCAACTTCCCAGTCAAATTTATGGTGATGGGAGATATCTCCATGGCTAATCTGATCATCTGAGATATTTCCTAAGTGCATTTATGGACATACTTAAATGTTTGAGGGTTTCTACATTGTTTAATGAGTATCTATTGTAACCCTAATTCTATCCAATCTGATCAGATGGATTGACTCCCAAGCTTGTGCATTGGGGGAGCTTGTATATAAGTTGTATTTTTTAATCTTTTGTAGATAGGTTTGGAATATGTAATAGTTTTCTGTGACATTTTCTCTATCCTCAAGATTTTCATGTGTCTATAATTCTTAGTTAAAAAAGGGTTATGCAAGACCTTTCATGGCATTTTTCCTGCCCTCAATTTTTCATGTATTTTGTGATTCTTTCTAAATCATAATATATTGACTAAGTATTTAAGAATTCTGTAGGTTATTCTGAGTCTTCTTTCTTTTATGCATCTTTGTGTGCTATTATGGATGATTGATAGAGATAGTCCTGTGAATTTTGTTCATTCCTTGTTATCTTGTCTCATTCCAGTGCATATTTGCTGGAGTGGATGTTTGTTTGCAGGTCATAGTCTGTGTCTATCTTCTTGAAGTTATTTCTTTGAAATCTTTTCTTTTATTGAATAGTTTGATCTCAGACCTCTCTATGAAACACTTTTTGCAAGCCTATCTAGGAAGTTGTACTTGTCCTAATTCAGAAATTTCATGCTAATGCTTAGTCATTATGTTGTGATTCATGTCTTTTCAGTGTATCACCTTTTAGATTAAGTTTTTCTTTTTGTCTTTCAGTTCTCCTTCTATCCCTTTCCCTCTTAAGTTTACTTTTCAAGTTTAAAGAGAAAAATTAGGTGATTATCCAAGAGGAACCGACCTAGAATATAGAGGTTTCACTTTAGCTAGCAAAGGTCCCTCAACCTAGAAGTGATTCCCATGTTATACTAGATCATTAGACTTATGAGTTTAATAGGGAAAAAATTTGGCGTATAACATGTATAGAGGTGGTGGTTGGGCAAGTGACATAGGAGCAGGTAGTGCGGGAATTATTCAATTAGAAATGAAGTGTGTTGTTGCAGCATGAGTAGATATCCCCGAGTATTCACTTCTTTGTCTATGGACTGGTTGGGGCTTATATTTCTATAGAAACTAGTGGTATGGGAATGAAATTGTGGTTGATACTGGTGATCATGTGGATCTTGGATTCAGGATAACCGACGGCCTGGGGGACATTGATGTTAGCCGAGATATACCAAGATTTACATCAGATTGCCTACCTTGGTGGAGAGGGATATGATCAAAGCATTGGATTTTTTACCTTGCTCTAGGTCTGGTGCTGGCATCACAAATCAGTGCTTGGACCAATTGGCAGAAGGGATAGGCAGACTAAGAATCTCGTAGTATATAGCTGGGAAAATTTATTGACATACCACAAAATTAATGACATTGATTTTTGGAGGGAGATGCTGGATGGAGTGAGAGATTACATTACCTAGAGGTCATACCTAACAGTCAGTCCATGGACAGAGGGTTAGAGGGAGCTACTATATGCCATGAATATAACATATATAGTCGGTTAGTGGGAGTATGTGGTTGAGCAATATCGGCTCGATAGGGTAGCAAAATAGTTTGGTTTCATGTAGGGAGTACCATACCTAGAGCATTGGTACTAGAGGGTCACCAGGGAGAAGAGGGATGAGTTTGGTCTACCCTTAGATAGGAAAGGGTTTAGGGCAGTATGGAGGTGGATTCAGCCTATGCAATGGGATTGACATGGTGGATTGATGGATCCTTGGGCTACTACAACATACATAATATGGTTTTGGGAACTGAGGGCAGTGAGGAGGTAAGGTTTGGCACCACATATAGAGAGATTGAGGATGGAGACAAAGAGGGTGAGGGGAAGAGGAGGAGGTAGGGTGGATGGTGGAGATAGGGTGGCCCAGGCAGTGCAGATAGTTTGTGAGGTGGGGAGGAGGGGAGACAGGGATGGAGGAGGGGAGGCTAGAGGAGGAGAGGGGGATACATGATTAGATGCTATGGAGGTGGATGTGGTAGGGGAGATAGGGGCAGAGATGACACACATGTTCTAGAGCCACCATTTATAGTGACACATGACATGTAGGTACCATCTAGATCAGCACCAGGGAGTGGGGGGATCTGATCGGCCCACGGGAGTGGTTCTTTGGTTGAGCAGTTGAGTTCCCTACATGCAGTCCACACAACCACTAGCCAGATGTTGAGAGATACACAAGGGGAGTGGGTTGAACTATAGTCTAACTGAGACACTTTTTGATGAGAGAGGGGTTCTATGACACAAGAGTACAATTAGGCACTCCTGGCGATACAAGATTTATAGGGATAGGTGGCACACAGGACTCAAGAAAGGGATGTGAGAGAGAGAGAGAGAGAGAGAGAGAGAGAGAGAGAGATTACATGGATATCAAGAACATGCTTTCTAAGAGGTGCTTAAGGTGGTGGACGAGAGGGATACCTTTTTTAGTATATGGATAGTTATAGGGAGGATAGGATGAGGTTGTAGCGTGAACGGGACCATCTTCTCCAGGAGGTAGCGGCACTAAGCACAGAGGTAGTAGAGATGAGAGGAGGGATGATTGATGCATTGCAGTGTGACATAGCTAACCTCTGGGAGTAGGTTGGGTGGTAGAGAGCTATGTATCATGCAATTGTACCATAGACATGAGAGATTCTTACCGGCTAGTGGGGGCTCACTTATGAAAGTTGTAAGGATGAGGAGATAGACAAGAGGAGAAGGCATGTGTGTGGCTCCTCCCATAGCACATAGGGATAGGCACGAAGCCATTGACGAGGGAAAATTTAGAGTCACAAAAAGGTAGCCAAGGGTTTAGTAGAGATGCAAGAGACTAAGGGTTCAAATATAGATGCCTCAGGGAGAGATATTATACAAGGACTAGTAGGATGATTATAGGGTCTACAACATAGGTTATAGGTACCAAACTCCATAATACCATAGAGAAGCCATACTCCTGGGTTCTGAGGGTAAATATTACACATGGTTCCCCTGCATAGGATCCATCATAGGTTGCCCCAATTCAGGACCCTATATAGGACATAGAGATTCAGCCCCCCATAGGAGGACCAGATGAGCCTTAATATATTCCATAATGATGTGACATTATTCTTTTCAGGGCACATGACCCATGATTTATGTATCAAATATATGTACTTTATGCGTTGATGGACATTTAGACATTGGATTCTATCATATTATTTCATTCTTTTTATGGGATATATATATATATATGTGTGTGTGTGTGTGTGTGTGTGTGTGTGTGTGTGATGCTGAGTATGGGTGGGATTTATATTTTTTATGTGCCCATTTTCATTTTTTATTGGCTTTTATGGATGTTTATACATATGTATGGATATGATGGACTGACACATTTGTGATGCATGATGGATGCCTATATGATGATGTATGCATGACTTATGATGTGGTACTGACATGGTTATGATGCAAGGTGGATGTGAGATGTTTGTGATTATGATATGCATACTACATGTTATGTTGATGCAAGGATGTTTTGGTTATGTATAGATGAGGGGTTTGTACTTTATGTATATGCATATGTAATGTTTATATGATCTATTGATGTAATTATCTATATGAGGGTCTATATGACATATGTGTGATGATGCTTATGTTTATGTGATACAAAATGAGATGTAAAATGATTATGTATGATTTAAATGTAATCTAAACAATGATTTTAAAAGGTAATGAACTAATGCAAAATGATTCACTTAAATGATACTAAATGAATGCATGTTAAAGGATATTGAAATGATGCACACTAAGGGATAATTAATATGCAAGATGTTTATTAATTAATGAGCTTAATGAATGAACCTAATGATATGAATCTATTAAAATGTACCTAATAAATGCACCCATTTAAGATATAAAATAATTAATGCTAGGAATGAGTTGTACTTATAGGCTGATACTTATGCAATGAATAAATGCAACCTAAAATGGTACTATGAATAATTAACGCATTTAGAGACAATCTAATGTGATAATGATATGATAAATTAATGCAACCTAGAATTCCATTAATATGATGCTATAATGAATGCAATGAATACAAATCAATGTCAACTTAATAATAATAATGATATGTGAAATGCAATTTAAGATGTAAGCTAATGACATGCACATGAGATGAAAAAATGTGTTTAAATGATTCAACCTAGATATTATGGAGAAAGCATGTGGAGTGTGATGCAAAACATGCAATGATGGTAAAAATGCACATGAGTGGATAGGATGCAAACACGGTGATGATGATGGTTAGAGTCCTAGGTGAGGATGTAGGTGTAGATGTAATGGTATATAGGAATGCTCATCAATGAGAAATGAAATAAAAACCTCCTTGGTCACTCACCCACGGATTAAAAAATGTTAGGTGAACTTTCATTGCGAGTGAATGATATCAAAAAAAAAGATGCAAGCCAGACCACGTAGCTCACTCACACAATAAAAGACATTGACCAACATATCATAGCGAGTGAGTGATGACCTAAACTAAAACTTACTCGTGCACTTGTGCAACAAATATTTAGATTAACTTACCTTAGCAAGTAAGCGACGACACAATCCTTTCCTTTCTCCCTCACTCACAAACCCAAAGGATTAAAGTAAAAGTACCTGGAAAGTGAGTGATAGCCAACTTCAAAACATTTCTTATAACCACATCACTCACTCACACAATCAGATTAACATTTTGCAAGACTGTCATGATTGTGTGACCACATGAAAACCCATTTACTTGCTCACTCGCGCGGTTAATTGACTATTTAATAAAGACAATGCGACCAAACATAAAGGGTAACAACTTAAAATACTATGCACATTTTATTACCTCTTTTTTCATGAAAAGCCACAACTTTACAATAATAACATGGGAAAAGGCCACTTTTGAAATATATTTTTTTTAAGAATACAGTGATAACAATGGCTCTAACTGGGGAAAGTAAATTACAAGATTGACATTAGGATCCAATAAAAACTTTGGGATGCAGACAAAAACCTAAAACAAAACTATGCAGATGCACACAAAACAACCAAAACTTAAAACAGGAAACTAAACTATTGTGCATGGAAAAAAAAAATCATGAGAAATAGTATTTCAAGAATTGTCCATGCACTGGTAGTTCCTGGATCTCGCCAATAGAATCTTCCAAATAATATGAATCTTGTCCATGAAAACCCTGAATCAGAAAAGGGCCTATCCAAAATTATTCAAACTTCCCATGCTTACCCTTCACTTCTTTCCTTGCATTCCATTGAAGTACCATATCATTGATCTGAAATTTTCTTTAAGTTGATCTTTTATCAAATAGGTACTTTGATTTCTGTTGGATTTTCAAATTTTTCTTATGTGCTTTAGTCCTGATTTCCTCCAATTCCACTAATTGGACCATCTTATCCATCATAGGTTCTTGCATTTCAACTTCTTCTTCCTATAAAAAATTATAAATAGGTAATAATTTATTCAAAGGTAATCTCGCATGAGCTCCATAAACCATCTCAAAAGGGGAAACCCCTATTTCCCTTTTTATTGTTACCCTGTCAGCCTAGAGAGATAGCTTCAACTTTGAGTGTCATGATTTCTTATTCTTCTCCAAAATCCTTTTAATGATTTTCATTATTCTCTTGTTACTATACTCGACCTGTCCATTTTCTTGTGGATAATAGGTCAAGGAATAAGATACAATAATACCATAATCTTTACATAAGTCCTTGAACTCCTTAGATATGAAGCACATGGAATTGTCCATTATTAACCTAGTAGGCACACCAAACTTAGTCAAAATATTATCCAATAAAAAATCCATAATCACTTTGTTGGTTTCGTTCTTTGATGGGATTGCTTCAATCCACTTGGTGAAATAATCTGTAGCCACAAGAATCCAACTATGGCCTCCACTAGATCTGCAAACTCACCAATGAAATCAATGCCCCACTGGCAAAAAGGTGCTTCTACTATCATAGGGTTCAACAAAAATGCTCCTCAAAATTTCATTTTGGAAGATAACATTTAGTAAGGTTCACATTTCTGTACAAACTTTTGAGCATCTCTAAAAAGAGAGGGTCAATAAAAACTAGCTCTGATTATTTTATGAGCTGTAGTTTTGGCGGAGTAATGTCCTAAACAAAAACCATTATGCATTTCATTTAAAACCCTCTTAGATTGTGATTCATCCAAAAAAAAAACAATATTCCATCCCTATTTTTCTAAAATAAATCACCTTGCGCCAATACATACCTTTGAGCCTGCAACTTAAGAGTTCTTTTTTGGGTATCTGACATATATTCTGGACATTTGGTATTTTTTCAGAAAAAACACAATATCAATATACCATGGTTGTAATTCAATACTAGTGTGAGTCATACTCATAGTCTGGACATTATTAATCTGGGCTAACTCCATGTTTGTATCAGTCATAATTTTAGCTAAACCTAGACCCCTAACCAATTTTGTGACTTGAATTTCCAAATTGAACTCCTTGATTCTATTAATCCATCGACATCTTTTTCCAGTGACTTTAGATTGAGATAATATATCCTTTACTGTTGCATGTGGGACATAAGCAGTTACTTTTGCACAAACTAAATAAGGTTTGAAAACCTTGACTACTTTGACCAAAGCATAAGCCTGCTTCTCCATTATCTCATACTTAAGTTCTATTGTCTACAAAGACTTACTAAAAAATGCAATGGGATTCTCAAACATTATCCTTCTGCAACATCACTGCAACAATAGTATGAAATGAAGAAAAATAAAACAAAGAGAAAGGTTTTTCATAATCAGGGGATTTCAAAGTTGGTGCTTCCTAAATTGCCACTTTTATTTCATCAAAATCCAACTGAGCCTCCTTGTCCCAGTCAAACTTATCATTTTTATTTAACAATTTGAGTATGGGTTTCACTATTTCTACAAAGTTGGCAATGAATCTTCTCACAAATTTCACCTTTCCCAGAAAATAATGTACACCCTTGATGTTCTTGGGAGGCAAAACTTTGTTAATATCCTCTACCCTCTCTCAGGGTCAATTCTAACTCCTTCTTTTGACACTATGTGTCCTAATAATTTACCCTCTATCACAACAAAATGACACTTCTTTGGGTTTAGTGAAATTCCATACTCCAAAGCTTTAGAAAAAATCTTCTCCAAATGTTTGCAATGATCCTCAACCCTTTTGGAGTATGCAGTCATATCATCTTGATATATTACCATAATTATATTTACAAATTCTTTAAAGGCCACATCCATAGCTCTTTGGAAACTAGCTCCTGCATTCATCAAACTAAATGGCATCCTCGCATAAACATATGTACCCCATGGGGTAGTAAATGTTTCTTTGAACTATTCAAATTCTTGAACCAACACCTGGTTATAACCAAAATATCCATCCATAATGGATAAAAGTTCACAACCTGCAACCCTTTGTAAAATTGCCTCCATATTTGGCAAACAATAATTATCTTTTAAAGAGGCTACTTTCAAGTTTCTGAAATCTACACAACCTGATATCACCATTGTTTTTTATGATTGGCACCAGATTGGATACCCAAGAAGACTGTTTGATTGGCTTTATTATTCCAGCATCTCTGATTTTTGTCAACTCTTGCTGCATTTTGGGGGCCAACAATGGATTTATTAGCCTTTGTTTTTTCCTAAAGGGATTGACATCATTTTTCAATGGGACTTCATGCTATAAAAGATCCTCCTTATATGCCTTAAGGTCTTCATAAGACCAAGAAAAAACATGCTTATATATTTTCATCAAATTAATTAAATTTTTTCTAACATGAGGTGCCAACCTTTTTCCAATATATACAAGCTTAGGAGCACACTCTGATCCTAGGTTTATCTCCTCGAATTCATCCATCTTGGCTGAAAATTTTTGACACATATGGCTGTCATTGTCAGTAAACATTCCTTCCAATTGGGTTAATCCCTTGGGGATTTCATTTGTCTGTAATTGCACAATTTCATTGCCAAATATAGTCTCTTTTCCATCAACAACATTCACCAAATTATTATAGTGAATGTTATGGCCCTCATAGTTGTCTAGAAATTGAATGAATGTAAGGATATCATCATCATTCTCAAAGACCTGCCAATTAAATATGTTATCAGGGATAACAAGCCTAGTTTTGGTCTCTATAATAGAGACTCCTGTTAATGGCAAGTCATCTTTTTTCATAGCAACAATAGCCAAGAAATCTGCAATGATATTTTTGGATCTCTCTATCCACTCAATGGAGAATGCATCAAAAAATTCAATGCTATCCCAAACAACATACTTATACTGTTTCAACCTATCATTCTTGGAAGCATATTTTGATCTGACTTGGGATATGGCTAATTCTGAATCTCAAAAACCCCTTAATAAATTAATACCATGCTTAATTGCAATTTATAACCCCAATAATAATGCTTCATATTTAGCTATATTATTCATACATTAGAAAGCCAACAAAAAAAATACTTGAAGGTCACACCTGATGGAGATATAAATAAAACACCAGCCCCTGATCCTTCTTTTGAGAAGGTTCCATCAAAGTACATTTTCCACAATCCATGCTATTGCAATTCCAATTCTTATATTATGGGGTCATTATTTCTTAATTGCTGAATCTTTTCAATTCTAAAATTTTACATATCCACATCCATAAAACAATTTAGCATGTTTGGGTCAACCTTTTCAACTAATACTGGAGCCCTAGGCTCTCAAAATAGTTTGGCCTCATTTCCATTTACAAAAATGGTAGCAAAGGACAAATTCAACTGTACATGTCCTCCAACCGCTACAACCCACTGCCTTGATAACAACATTCCATAGTGAGGTTGAGTGTCCACAACAATATCCATTCTGAAAATAACCTCAGGGAATGTAGAAATATTGACCTCAACTCTTTTTAGAGTTCCAATCAAAGGCACTTCCCTGTTATCCATAGCATAACATCTACCAAAAGGAGTGTCAACTTTTAAACCCAATTCTTTCATCACATTATAGGGCATCAGATTAGCAATAGCCCCAGATTCTATCATACAGTTTTTTAACAACATATTATTTGCAAGAAATGTTACATAAAAAGGATCAATCTGGGAAGGCTCCTGGGTGATTATACTCCCAACACATATTTGGGATTCATTTTGTTCTTCTTTCTTTTCTCTTGACTCATAGTTTAAAACATTTATATCAGGTATATTAGGTAAAGTTGAAAACAATGAGAAAGTAGCTTCTCAGTGTTCTTTTATTTTTAACATATCAACTAAGGGGACATACACCTTCATTTGAGATAAATCTTGTTTCATGTTAAAAGTTAGAAAACTTAGAACATCTTCAGAAGAAATTTTACCTCTATTCTCCTTGGGTTGTCTTGTCTTTTGTTCATTTGTAGGGGTAACTTTACCTCCCTTGACGGGAGTCTCTTTAGATTCTTCTTTATTTGTCTTTCTTTCATTTGTTTTATCTACATCTTGTGTAGACCCTTCATTTGTGAATTCTCTAATAAATAGTGAACCAGGATGGCTTTCACCTTGATCAACTTGTTTGTTTTAAAGGTGGTATGAACTCCTCGCCTAAGCCACTGCAGCAATAGTTAGAGATCTTACCTCCTCATCACTAGGTCTTCAAAGCTAAACACGTTCTAAGTTAGTATTTGAAACATTTATTATGAATTACAATTTTTTTTCTAACTCATATTCTGATTCACCATTATCATATTCAATAGTAAATGCACACATGTTCACTAAAGGCCTTTTATCACTTTTTTCATCTTGTGTTCCAACATTCTCATGTGATTCTGTCAAAACTTGAGCCACTACATATTGGAAAGGGGAATGAGGCATATTGAAAGCCATACACCAGGTGGTGTTTTCTACATTGTGTGTATTGTTTTTTTTCAACAAATTAGGCACATCTCTATTCATGGCATCAGTTGATTCTTCTGGCACAGGCTTACCATCTTTCCAATTAGTCTTGTAAGGAAAGTCTTACAGCCTATAATACTTCTCTTGTCATTGATATTGTTGTCTATTATTTTGAAACCCCTTTTCATTTTTATATACCTTAGCAACAAGGTCTTTCACCACATTTACCAGTACATCCATCTTATCTTCCTCTTTGGGATTCTTAGTGGATTTTGTTTTTTACTCTTTCAGAGTCTAGTATCATCCCTCTTGCCAAGCTTGCTAGAAGCTCTCCTATTACTCTCTATATTTATGGTCAATTTATAAGAATCCCTCATGGTATGAGGATCTTTATCCCTCAACAAGTAAGTTGTCTTTCCATCCAAATAATTGTAATATGTGGTGAGGAAAACATTCTCATCCAATCTCAATACTTGGAATAGTTTATACATAGCCTTCTAAATTCTTAGCTTGAACTCAGCTATGCTCTAATTTGGAAACTTCTTCATGTTGTTGAATTCATTCAACATGAAACCAAAATTTATCTAATCACCATACTACTCTTTGAAACATATAACAAACTCATTCCATGAATGGATACTATTATTAGGCAATCCTTGGTACCAATCTCTTGCATCCTCAATTAATGACCGCACAAACAATTTCATCACAACATCTTCATTTTCAATTTCATAATTATTCATCTTATCAGTGAATACTTTCAGATGCTCTTCACCTATTATAGCATTGTTTCCACTGAATTTGGGGATCTTATCTCTAACCTCATTAGGGATAACATTTGGTTGGCCCGAGATACTATCAAAAAATAATTTCCTATATCTCTCCAAATGAATATGCCTTCTTTGAAAATTCATGTGAAGGTTATGGCCATTACTACTAGTTCCTACATTTTGATGACCAACATTACCACCTACTCCACTTCCTCTGGAATGTATTGCAATGCCTTGAGTTTCACCCAATATCTAGGCATTTGCATTAGTACTAGTATTATGAATCTTGGAAGTAGACCCAGGCATGCTTTGAGTAGATGAAATAGCATTACTTGTCAAATTGGTGTGAGTAGAGGAATTTAAGAAAGAGATCTCTCTTCTCATTTCTATAGAGGGAGCTTCTAATTCTACATTTTTCAACTACTTAGCAATATCATTTTTGGCCTTCCTAACTCTCTCCAATTCCATATCAAGTGAGAAAATATTCTGAGATATTCCTTCTTCAATTTTAGGTTCAGAAAATTTATGCCAGTAATTTTTTGTTTTCCTCTATCAGCACTTGTTTGTTTGGCATTGGTTGCTAGTGTGTCTTGTAAAGAGGTTTGACCCTTAGGAGGTTTCTGATTTTCATAAGTAAGAACCTGCCTCAATATAGGGCCCTTATTTTCAAGACCATTTTTCTTCAACAAGTGTTCTCTCTCTTGGCACTCTTTTCTCAGGATATCCGCATCACCAAAAATCTCCTTATTCAAACCATGGAATCCCTCTTTGAACCCTTATTTTCCAATTTAAATTGGGAAACCCTTTTCTTCAAACCTTAGCATTTATAATCTGTTCTTCTCTACTTTTATCATTTCTCTGCTTCATAAGCATTTGTTCTTTTAATTCTTTCTTCAAAAGGTCATTGTCCCTAAGGACTTATTCTATATCAGAACTCGAGGAATCATATGTATTCATAAAATCATGCTCCCTTTGGTCTTCCACTTGCTCATAAGGGATATCTAATGAAATTGGAAAAGAACTCCCCATATATTGGACTGGTGCTACCCCCTTTTGTTTTGATACACTTTCTGGTGCAAGGGCACCAAACAAATCATCAAAATAACCCATAGTGTTAGATTCGGAATTTAAGGGTACAATGATATCTTTCTCTGGGATAGTAGTTGGGGGTTGAATTGGACCTACAGACCTAGGTTTTTAGGAAGAATTATTATGAGATTCTCCCCTCCTAGAATAATTTCTTGTAGGATCTTTAGGAACATCACCCTCTGATACAGCTTTAGGGTGTTCCTTGATGTATGCCTTTGTATCCCTCATCCTACCTAAAATGAAATCCCATAACACTTGATCTACTAATTTTCCCCCTAGAAACACTATAACTAATTACTCGGAGTCACCACCCAAACTTTTTTGGGAATAAAACCAATGAGACTTCACTTTGAAAATGATAGTAAAGAATATGATAATGAGATACAACATACAACTTGTGATTTCAAAACTAGATTTCAAGGGTTTAGCATACATGAAACAAGAGTTTAAAACTAACCTTTACACGCATTTCTTCATTCAAATCCCTAGTAGAGTTTCCATTTTCTGTTAGTTCCTTTTCTTGATCACACACAAAGTACTTGTAATAAGCTCACTCTATTTTCCCATACACTAATCAAGCAAGAAATAGAAGAACAGAAATAGGGTTTTTATATCCTCTACACTTTGAGTTCCACAAACTCATGTGGGTTTACCCTTTCTTACTTGGAATAATCAAATAACAACATCATTCCAGCAGTTGCATAGTGGAATTATAGATCCTAACTTCTATAACATTTATTTGATAAACTAGAAAATAATAACAAAAATTAATTTAGTAATGATAGTAATCCACTCCAAATGAATTACAGACCAGTGTTTTATCCTAGGGCATGGAGTTGCTCTGAATATTCATAACCATTTTTCATAAACATAAACTCATAAACACCTACAGATCTGAAAAAGAAGATAGACATACCTTATATATCAGCCCTCACATATATGCTAAGATAATCAACAAATTAATTACAAATCCCAAGTTTCACTAAAATAATCTGAAGGCAATTCATTCTCTCCTTGAAAGAAAACCTAAGATGATTTCCCAATCTGCCTAACAAACATATAAATTGAACAATCCTTAATTACTCAATTTAAACAAAACTTAGAGTACAACAATAAAGACAACTACTCATCATAAGATCAAAAATTGCTGCTGGATTTGTATTTGTATTCATATCAAAATAAAGTTATTACATCCAACAGTAGACTTCAAAACCCTTCTTAAATTAATGGTCCCAAACTAGAGTTTAAACAATACTATTTTACTTCAAAAGAAAAATGGCTATCCTTTTCCCAGTAGTCATGGAATCCTTTTATAGCTAAGGATGCAACAACCTTCATAATACATGGGAAGATTAAAAAATATTGCAACAACTTAATTAGAACAAAATAACCACTTTAGAGACAAAACATGGGAGGTAAAAGGAACTGCAAAGCCAAACAAATTTTGTTGTTGCCCCTAAGATATCTGCTCATCCTTTAAACTTAGCCTCCCACCTATTCACCTCCTTGTCAATGGGCCAACCAAAAGCTTTTTCTTGTTCTAACTTGGCCAAGGCTTCTGTCCACCTGGCATCTGAGATCATCTTTTCCTCAGCAACAAACATAGTCATGTCCACCTCGACCTTAAACAAGTTGTCAATCAAATCATTGCAGTAACCCACATCTATATCTTTTTCCAAGTGTTTATTCACATCATCATCCTTCCAAATTTCATCAAATTCCTTATCCCATTCTGGCTATGGATTTAAAACATTAGCATCATCATAAATTTTAGGTATAATTGTAGGGCATTGGTCACCAAACAACTGTAATTTATTACTTATCAGCTCATCCTTCCCATTGAAGAAAGCAGAGGAAGTATTCATCTCTTTTATCATTTTCATGGTCTCTAAGATCTTAGCAGGGAAGTCATCACTATACAACATTGTAGTATTCAATTTGTCCATCACTCTAGTCCTTCCTAACCAGGTTCTGAAATTAGGCTCAAGAAATACCATGGCCTCAACAACAGTCTTGCAATCATCCTGTAGTGACCCATGCATTGTATGCACCAGTGAAGTCTTTTGTTTTAAAACACCCACTCGATGTTTTAGTATGGCAAGAACTATAGAAAAAACACTATAATTTTGTTCTTTCAAGGGCTCTTTTGTTTGGCCTTCATATTTTTCTAGATCACCTTGTGTCTCTGTAGATGCATCTACTTTGTCTTTCACAGCCACCTGGGGATTTCACTTGTCTATTTTTCCTCCAGCTCTTTCTTCAATTCCTCTAATTTCTCTTCCAAGGCATTGTTCTGCACCATAACTTCCTCATGCCTTTTAACCAATGCAATCATCTAACTGAAAGTTTGCTCATATCTGTTGGACAAATCCTCTATTTTAGCCAAGTTCATAAATGAAACTTGGGTCATTAAATGAGTAGTTTTTGTGTCATTGGTATTTTTCAAATTCCATATCATCCTATCTTCCTTCTTCTCTTCTCTTATGTTCAAAACTAGAGGTTTTTGTGTGGTAGGGGCAAGGGTCAAAACCTTATCCTATTAGCACATCATTTATTTCAAATTTAGACTTAAACATGGTGTTCTCCTACCTTCTGATCTGGTCAATAATGAAAGTAGAGTGCAAGTCCTGATCAGGCATCAATAATATCCCACTATTCTGCACCAAGAACCTAGCCTGTTCAGCAATGATCAATTCACTCTCAGGGTCATACTCCTAGAGTGTCTTCACAATCTCCTCATTTTTCTCTTCTCCTCATTCCCCTATTATCAAATTTTGCCTCAACTCCCTCTGTTTCATCTTTATTAGAAAATTTTTGAACCCATCTAATTTTAAAAATTCATCAGCCTTCATGAATTCTTTTTCCATCATCATTATTTCATGTTGGAGATTTGATTCTTAGAGTTGATTGATTGTATGTTTGTCATTGATGACAACATATAATACACAGTAGTAATTCTGTATAAACTTATCTGAATGATGACATGAAGACTTTCATGGATAGATACATGTTGTTGACATGTTTATTATGTTATGTTCATACACGCAGACCCAGATATGATGTTTCAGTAAAGTTATGCAATTCTATTATTAGTAGTTACAGTTCTAGAAGTATAACGATTTAAGGCTGATGTATATAACGTGTTACATGAGTTGCACCTATCTTTAGGATATGCATGTGTATATTCATGTTTAGTTATGAGTTGATGATATAAATCCAAAGGCGCCAAACGTGTTTCAGGATGATTGCAAAGTTATGGTTAATTTGGTGAGGCCGACTCAGTGAAGCTTCGCGTCTATTCAACATTTACTTGTGCAAACTTAATATTGTTTGCATGCTTAGTTAAGCCAACTAAGATATTTATGAAGTGTTTCTAAGAGCTGACATGACCTTCAAATTTGGAGAAGATACTTATAGTAGTTCAATTGTGATATGCTAAGTGTGAATGATATGAAATGTGAAGAAAGATGTACAAAGTAGATTATTAGAGTTGGTTCATTCATCAATGGTCTATGTGAAGAAGAAGTGAAAGATTGTAATACACTGGAACTGATCAAGAAAACAGGTCTACTCTACAGTTCATCATCATATATACCACATATTTGTTATTCATAAGGTTGTAGCCTTCACCATCAAGTAGTGAGCTTTTGGATAGTGAGTCCACTACCCCTAATAGGGTTACTTATAAAAGACTCCTAACAGAGTTTGACCCTTAACCAGGTCACTATACTTATTGCATTGTATTGTACAACTCCTAACAGGGTTGAAATATCTTCTAACAAGGATTACTACAAAAAAGTATAGTTTATTGTGGGTGCTAATTCCCACCGGGGTTTTTACCATTTGGTTTCCCCTTAATCAAATTGTGTGTTGAGTACTGTGTTATCTGATTATGCATTTACTTTGTTGTATACTAAAGTTAAAGAAGTAAAAAGAACTGAAGTTACTAATAACTGATTCACCCCCCCCTCCTAGTTATCCTTTGGGACCATTCTAACAATTGGTATCAGAGCCAAGTGCCTTGGAGAAGAAGCCTAACAGCACAAGGTAGATCAAATGTCTTACTTCAGAAAAGAAAGCCCTAAGTTTGATGGAGAGAATTATTTGGATTGGAAAAACAAAATGATAACACATCTACAGTGTATTGAATTTGAGATCTTTGAAATTGCCACAGAAGAGGTTGTAATTCCATCTCTGAAAGACATTGCAAAGGATGATGCTACCAACAGACAAAAGGACATATTTACACATAATGCAATTGCTAAAGAAGCCCTAATCAGTGCCTTATCTGACAGTGAATTTTTTGAAATCAAGAAAATTGACAAAGTATATACCATATGGAAGTATTTAGAAGACATGTTTGAAGGAGATGTTCAAGCAAAGAATGCATGCAGGAAGACATGGAAGAAGAAATACAACAGTCTTGAGATGTTACCTGAAGAGAACATTAGAGCTTACATTCAAAGGATAAATGAAGCAGTATCCGAAATCAGGAACAATGGTGGTGAAATATCAAAAGAAGATATAATGGATAATTTGTTAACTAATTTGACATCAGACAATGAAAACAAGATCATTATTCTAGAAGAAACTATGCAATTCTCACAAAACTTCAAGAGAGAGACTCTAATCAATAAAATCTCTACATTTGAGATATCAAGATTGAAGACCGAACCTAAAAGTGAAACAGCCTTCAAAGCCACAGTCCATGGTAAGAAATCCTTACACACCTCCAGTCACAATGAGAAAGAAGAAGTTGATGAAGAACTTGAAGAAATCATAGCTATGATTGCTAGAAGAGAAAAGAAAGGAAAAGGTAAATATGAAGGACAGTTTCCATTCAAATGTTTTGCATGTAATAAGATAGGTCACTTTGCATCTAAATGTCCCACAAGAGTCAAGAAGTTCAGATCTGATTACAAACCCAAATATAAGAAGGAATGTTATCATGCTAAAGAAGGTGTAACTGATGAATATTCAGGAGAAGATGAAATTGGATTCATTGCCCTTAGAGATATGGAAAGGTTGCTTGAGGAAATGGACATTGCAGATGAAAAGGAAGAACAAGAGCTAGCCTTAATTTCCAAAGCAGACATCAAAACTAATTGGATCATTGACAGTGGATGCTCTCATCATATGACAAGTGAAAAAGATAGATTTGTTTAGTTGGAAAAGTACAAAGGTGGTATGGTTAGATTTGGAGATAACACTCCCAAACCTATCATAGGTAGAGGTTCTATCTCTTTGTATGGAAAGAATAAGATAGATGATGTTCTATATGTTGATGGATTACATCATAACTTGCTAAGTGTTGGACAACTACTTGACAAAGGCTATCATTTGGAGTTCAAAGACAACAAGTTCATCATTAACAACAAGGATGGAAACATGATTGCATCAGGCTCCAAAACAAAAGGTAATTTTTTTCAGCTTAATTCTAATGTAAGTTGTTTTGTTGCAAAGGTGGATGACAATTGGTTATGGAACAAGAGACTTTGTCGTATCAACCTTGATAATATAGTAAAGATCAGCAATGTTAAGGTAGTTAGAGACATACCAAGTATTGCAAGACCAGTTGACACAATATGCAGGGAATGTGTTATGGGAAAGCATGTAAGGAGTTCCTTCAGAAGCAAGCAAAACTCAGTTGAGAACAAATTAGACCTAGTGCATACAGATTTGTGTGGTCCTACTCAAACAAGATCATACTACAGAGAAAGGTATTTCATTTTGTTTTTTGATGATTTTTCTAGGATGTTGTGGGTTGCGTTCCTAAAGGAGAAGTTTGAAGCCTTTGAGAAGTTCAAAATATTCAAAGCTAAAGTTGAGAATGAATCTGGATTGAAACTGAAATGTTTGAGATCAGATAGAGGAGGAGAATTCACCGCTGATCAATTTTATGACTATTGTGAAGAGCATAGTATTAAAAGATGGTTGAGTGCACCTAGAACCCCTCAGAAGAATGGGATTGCAGAAAGGAGGAACATGATCATACTTGATACAGTGCACACTATGATGATTGAAGGAAAAGTTGCGCACACCTATTAGAGAGATGCAGTGAACACATCAGTATATACAATCAACATAACCCAATTGAGGCTAGGCGCAGATAAGACATCCTATGAACTTTGGTTTGGCAATGTACCTACAGTAAAGTACTTCAGAATCTTTGGCAGCAAGTGCTACATCAAGAGAGATGATGGTGTTGGTAAGTTTGATGCTAGAAGTGATGAAGGTATTTTCCTTAGTTATTATACTAAAAGCAAAGCATATAGATGTTTCAATTTGAGATTAAATAAGATAATTGAAAGCACGCGTGTTAATATTGATGAAAATTTTATGGTTCAAGAAACATACTATGAATATGCACCTGTGATTGAGGATGAATCCAGACCTAGCAACAAAGATACTGTTATTGAAGAAATGTTTGATTGCATTGATGTCTCATGCAATGACCTTGAATCAAGCAGAGAAGAATCACAAACTATAGAAGAAGAAGACACACCTAAGGTTCCAAAATTCACATCTAGATACCACTCTAAAATTGACATCATTGGAGATTAGAGCAGCAGTGTTTTGACCAGATCAAAAGAAAAAAGTCTAGCAGTGGATGAAGAGGTATGTTTATTTTCATAGATTGAACCCTTAAGTGTTGAAGATGCTTGTAATGATTCTGATTGGAAGAATGTGATGAAATAAGAATTAGATCAGATAATCAGAAATGACACATGGGAATTAGTCCCCAGACCCAGTGACAAAAATGTGATTGGAACAAAGTGGGTATTCAGAAACAAGATGAATGAAGATGGTACAGTAGTTAGAAACAAAGAAAGATTGGTATGCAAGGGATATGCGTAGAGAGAAGGAATAGACTACACTGATACATTTTACCCTGTGAGTAGACTGGAAGCCATAAAGTTGTTCTTGGCATATGCAACAGTCAAAGACTTTAAAGCTTATCAAATGGATGTAAAATCAGCTTTTCTGAATGGTGATTTGAATGAAGAAGTCTACATTGAATAGCCTAAAGGATTTAGTCTTTCAGATGAACCAGACATGGTATGCAAATTGAAGAAGGCACTCTATGGTCTTAAATATGCCCCAAGAGCTTGGTATGAGAGACTTGATGGTTATCTTACCAAGATTGGATTCAAGAAAGGAGCAGCAGATTATAACCTATTCACAAGAGAAACACCTAATGGATTATTGTTAGTTGCTATGTTTGTTGATGACATTATCTTTGGGGGTAATGATAAGCTTAGTAAAGCATTTGCAAAAGAAATGCAGGATGAATTTGAAATGAGCATGATTGGTCCTATAAAATACTTTTTGGGATTAAATGTAAAGCAAACAGATAAAGGTATATTCATTAATCAGTCTAAATATGTGAAGGAAATACTGAAGACCTTTCAAATGGATGATTGTAAGCTAGTATGCACTCCCATGATAATAGGAAGCAAGCTTTCAAAAGATGATGACTCCATAGTAGTTGATAAGACATTGTACAAATCTATGATTGGTAAACTCATTTATCTAACTCAATCTAGACCTAACATATCTAATGCAGTTGGCATTGTTGGAAGATTTATAGCTAAACCCAAGCAGAGTCACCTAATGGAAGTCAAAAGGATACTCAGATATCTAAAGGGAACTATAGACTATGGTTTATGGTATCCTAAATCAGAGAATGTAAAACTTCATGTGTATACAGATGTAGATTGGGTAGGTTGTATTGATGACAGGAAGAGAACTTCAGGAGGAGTAGTATTCCTTGGAGACAGGTTGGTTTCTTGGATAAGCAAGCAGAAAAACTATATTTCTCAGTCAACAACAGAAGTTGAATATTTTGCAGCAGCACTGAATTGTTCAACTATGGTTTGTATAAAGCATATGGCTAAAGACTTTGGCATTCAGGTTCATTATCCTATTGTCATTCATTGTGATAATACTAGCACTATAAACATTTATAAGAACCTTGTTATGCATGCAAAGACAAAACACATAGAGATCAAGTACCATTTCTTAAGAGAGAAGGTGTAATGTCCCCGTTAGGGAACCCATAAGGAATAAGGTCTATGACCTAAAATTACAACTAACAATTTTTTTTTTTTTTTTTTTTAATATTCTAACTTATCACCGTTACCATTTACAAGTACATTCCTTAAGGTTCCCTTAATGAATTCATTTAGCATTATCAAGCAATACATTTTATTACTTAATCTATTGCAATTCTATTTCCGTTTCAACTTCAATTGAAATTGAGACATTGCTTTCATTCCTCATCAAAACCAATTACATTAATGAGATAATTGCATTCATTTTCTTTACCTAATTTGCATAAATATTCACTTTTATAAATGAATCGAAAGCACCTCATTTATCTAATGCACTAAATACATTTATCCTTCCCTTTTTCTCCTTAACCTTATCTATGCACTATCAGCACATAAAAGTTCTATTAAAAGTCCTTACTTTCCATTTTCATTTCTAGGATCCAAATAGAAAGAGTGTAAAGTACTTAACCATCTATTTCTAACCAATATAACCCATTCACTGAATCATCTTTATCACAAGTTTAACTATCATAAATTATCATCTATAATCTTGTATATAACCAATCAAGAATTGAGATTAAAAACCTAGTTTAAATAACCTAACATCATACACATTGAACTTAGATATTTAGGAACATTATGAAAGAATTACATCTTAATGCTACTTTTAATAACATACATGTTTTCCTTTCCCTTATTATTTCACCTAGAGATACAATTCAACCTTAGCATATCCTTTCACTATTCCACATATCAAAATGAGTTTCCTTTCAGAAGTTTTCATCTATAAGTTCTTTGCAAAAGCTTCCATAGAATAATTACCTTCAATTCCATTTAAAACTTGAGAGAGATAGGATAGGAATTACTTAAACATGATCCATGCTTGATTTACCAATATTGAATCCCCTTTTGAAATTCCTAAAACTACCCTTCCCAAATACATAAATTCTTTCTTACAACTTCAACACAACTACAATTACAGTTGCAACACATGGCCCAAAGGCATATAGAAAGATAATTACATCAAGTTTCCAAAAGGATTACATTACATCTTTGCACCTTGATTTCAAAAGATAGAGATACATGATACAAGATAAGATAACTTCATCACTGAACAAATCAGAATCTAGGCAATGACACAAACCACGAACAATACCTCGAAAGAGATTTTCCACCCAACCATGTGAAACTGGTAAAGTTCCACCCCCCGTGCTAGGAGATAGAACCAAGGTACTCTCAAGACCCTAAGGCAATCTAAGTCTCAAGAA
>MU227120.1:76593-96690 GCA_018584345.1 Thuja plicata | reverse complement strand
ATGGGATAGGGTCATTTTTGCCAGTGTGATTCAAAAGAATCCTTCATTAAGCTCCCCACACCAGAGAGTTTGTAGAACTCAAACCTCCTATTCAAAATAAGAAGAACCACCAAGCTAGGCAGCCACCAAATCTTATCCGGGGATCCACCACATCTCAGAATATCCAAATCCCTCAGATAACCCCAAGGACTAACACTCAAACAATCCAAAATCAAGTAGGTCCAATGGCCACCTACTTTGGAAATATCGGGTCCCCGATGGAATAGTTCCCCGATGCCATGAACAATCTTCCTCCGCATCTAGAGAAGATCTATCCCAGATATGAGCATCTAGGCCTCAGACATGCCAAAGAACATCTTTAGGCTTACAAAGATGCCATGAAATAACACTAGATACAACATCAAGATGTTGTTACCTAGATGTTCCCTCTATCCTTAGGACAGGATGAGTTAAACTGGTACCTCAACTTGCCCGCCAACTCCATCAATAGTTGGCAGGACATGGAAGATGCCTTCCTGGCAACCTTCTGTGTTCATGTGGACCTAGTGTGGTCCCAAAACTAGTTTATCTCCATTAGAAAGGAACTGAAAAAACCCCTAGCCACATTCAACCATCAATTCCAATGCGCCTTGAAGTGGTGCACGGGCCTCTTCATGCCTTCCATAGACGTCACCATCTAGACCTACTTGAATGCTCTAGATCCCATTGTTGCCACTCTCCTTTGGAGAACTACCACCCCAAATGACTGGGATACTCTGGGAAAGGTTTACAACCTGGTGTTGGAGTTGTCCTACAGTTTGAGTAAATCTCCCGATGGGATTGGACAAAGCTTTCCCTTCAACATGACACCCGGTGGAACTTCTTACACCAAGGGATAAAATCCCAATCAAGCAATGGGCACTCCAATGATGAATATGCCCCCACCACTGATAGACCACCAAGCCCAGTACATATATCCATCCCAAACCCAGACAATACCAAGTCTGGAATTCATTCCCTAGAACCAACCATAGAAAATGCAACAACCCATGACACAACCCTCCAAAGTACCTTTCTTCCAGTTTCTCGCAGCTGGAGGATTGTTGTCCTCAACTCTGGGAGCTGCTGTCACCTTCCTCAAGAATTTACCACAACAACCATCACACTATGATACAAACACCCAGCTGTCTGTCGAGGTTGAATCCCTCCAGAAATTGGTGTCCTCCTTGACTATGGACATGGGATAGCTAAAGGTGGGGCCTTTTGTGCCCCACAACCCCAATTCCTAGAGAGGGAATGTTTTCTCCAAACAACAAAATAACAATTCTAGAGGATGAAACTACAACAATAGGCCTTGGCCCAATCAATAGTAATGGAAAAACAATACAAACACTGGAGGTCCCCCTCCAAATCAAAACACCACTCAGGGCGGTGTTGGACCTACTCATTTCATGCCGATCACAAAACTCCACCCCCTAACTAACTGGTGTAGATTGCATGAAACTGACTCTCATTTTGAGGTGAACTATGCCACCCTAGAGAAGATTATCATAATCTCCCAATTGGAAAGACAACAAAATGTTGATCCTACTCCCCTGGAACCTTCCACATCAGAGCCTACTTACAATGCCTTCACATGTGAGACCATCTTCTTTGGGACAGACAAAGAAGAACCTAATCTACAAGGGGTTCTTTGATGAATCTATCCCAGCCTTTGAGGCCAATGCCTTCACTAGCCCACACACTCCTTACAACACTCAGAGTCAAGCTGGAAAAGGGATAGTTTACACGCTAACACCTCCCAAGAATTCCTCTCCCTAGGATAACACAACTAATCGCTCCTTCCCTCTGAAAGGACTGGGCCCTAACCTAGCCCCAGACTCGACCGAGTGGAGTCAACTTTACCTAGGGGGAAGGTTTAATATCACTAGGGCATTAGAGAAAACCACCACCTCCATGACCTTGATGGAGGTTTTTCTGAATTGTCTCGAGCAAAACAAGTCCCTTTTGAAGCTCTTGGGAAACCCAAAAGCCGTCATTCATCCACCCAAGACTATCACATTTGAGGATGCCAACTTGGTTGTCTTCCAAGGAAACATAGAGGATCCTCCCTTCTTGCTAGGCTAAAACATACAATGGAAGAATCTACACAACTGCCTGGTAGATTCTAGTGCTTCAGGCAACGTCATGCCCTTATCTATATGCTGGAAGCTCAGACTCTATCCCACTCCATCCAAAGGTGCATTAGTCCAATTGGACAAGACTGCAGTAAAAATGGTAGGTGAGCTGAAAAAGGTCCAGATTCAGCTCATCCAAGACCCCCAAATATCAAGCATAATAGACATCCAAGTGGTGGACATCCCTGAAACTTATGGGATGTTATTAAGTTAGAATTGGTCTAAGGCCCTTAACGAGTATTTCTCCACCAAATTCTCCCACTTATGGCTCCCCTGGAAGGGGAAATCAAACCAAATTCGGGTAGAGAGTGAACCCAGGATGAAGTAGGCCCTCATCGAAGTTGGGAGGGTAAATGAAGTCCTCTTCTTTGAATATTCCCCCAGGGTGTACCGACCCCTAGAAATCCTAAAATTTGATTTCACCCTTGGGGAAGATCCTATAATTGTTCAGAGAATTGAGGACCTAGATGAAAAACTAAGAGGTGAGGTAAACTCACAAGGTAAAATGGAAACCCCTTCCATGCTCTTGTCTGACACTTGGTGCCAAATACACTACCAGAAACAACCTAAACTGGAGTGTGAGCCTTTCCTTGTCGCTGCTACCTGTCACATCCATGGCCTCCAGGAGAAAGAACACAAAGTAGATTTGCATGGACCCAGCAATCATTCTAGCAGTACACCTAAAGTGTCTTTTGTCCAGGTATCCAAACTAGAGACTTCTCCAGAGGAAGACCTCACCCATGTGCCATCAGAGCCAGGGGAATCACCTTCCAACCTTCCCAAAATAATCCAAATGCCACTTCACATTCACAGCCCCAGAAAACAAATAATGACTTGTGGACCCTGAAGTTTGATGGATCCCATTCTAAACAAGGCTGCGAGGCCAGAGTGGAACTGATTAACCCATAGGGGAAATCCTTCCTCGCATCTTATAGGCCGCAGTTCAAATACACAAATAATGTCATGGAGTATGAATCCTTGGTCCTTGGACTCCTATTCCCATTGAGAAAATGGATAAATCACCTCCGAGCAATGGGTGATTCAGAGTTGATCGTAAAACAAGTTCAGAACCAATATACTTGTCATGATAAAAGGCTGGCTGCATACCGCAACTCGGCATGGAGTCTCATTGAATATTTTGATGCCTTTGACATTGAACTCATTCCCTAGAAATGAAACTATGTTCCAGATGCCCTTGCCATATCTACCAGCACCCTTGAGCCAATGGCTCGCTCCCGGCTCCAGAATTGTTTTGTTGAGATGGTCCCCACCCCGTTCATCCCAAACAATATCACTCACCTTCAGGTCTTCAAGGATGACCAATACATTCTAGCCTTCATGGCTAATGTTGGCATCTTCAAGGTTCAGATAGTGGAAGAAAGAGATCATGATGATACCAGGCAGGGTGATGAAGATGATGAGATCATCAACTTACCAACTACCACCATCCCTAAGGGGATGGTAGCTCTTGAACGCATCTTTGATTCAGACCCTCTGAGCCGAGAGAAGATATCATCCTCCTCTGAGGGAGGAAAATTCAAAAAAGTTAACATCGGTCAGGCTGATGAAGGAAAATTTGTTCACATTGGCACCTCCTTCTCCCAAGAGGATAAGGAGAAGATTCTTGTGGTTCTTTGAGAATACATTAACGTGATTGTGTGGGGGTATGAGGATCAGAAGACCTATGAAACATCCATCATGACTCATACTATCCCATTGAAACCAGATGCTAAGCCCTTCCAAAAAAAGCTGAGGTTGGTAAACCCATTGATCAAACCTCTAATTCATTAGGAGGTTCAGAAACTGCTATCAGCCTAGAATATCTTTCCTATCCGACACACAACATGGGTTTCCAACCTCATCCCTGTGCGAAAGAAAAGTGACAAGATCCGCCTTTGTGTGGATTTTCACAATTTAAACAAGGCAGCCAGGAAGGAAAATCACCCTCTCCCCTCGCTGGATGAGGTGTTGCAAATCTTAAATGGTTCTCAAATGATGTCCTTCCTGGATGGGTGCTCCGGGTATAACCAGGTCATGGTTAAGTATGAGGATAGAAATAAAATGGTGTTCACCACCAAGTGGAGAATGTTTGCATACAGAAGAATGCCCTTTGGCCTAATCAACGCAGGGGAAACATTTCAAAAGGCTATGGACATTACATTTGAGGGCCTTGTAAACAGATGCATAATCATCTATATGGATGATTTGACAGTCTTTTCCTAGGATAGGCAAGAACACTCTGCCCACCTCGCCCAAGTTTGCGAGAGATGTCGCCGGTATGGAATTTCCCTCAACCCTAAGAAATGCATATTCGGGGTCACTAAAGGGAAGTTTCTTGGGCATATCATCACTGAGAAGGGGATATCCATCGACCTTGAAAGAGTCAAAGAACTCTGAATTTACAAATTCCTGACAGTAAGAAAGAGATGAGATCTTTCTTCAGAAAGATAAACTTTGTTTGGTAGTTCATTACTAGATTCGTCGAGATTGTCAAGCCACTCAATGATATGACGAAGAAAGACACAAAGATTGAGTGGATTCCTGAAGAAAAGAAGGCATTTTCCCAGATTAAGCAACCAATCATGGAGGCCCTAGTCTTGGCAAGTCTGGACTATTCCCTCCCATTTCATATATACTCCCTTGCTTCGTCACATTTTGTCACAAAAGTTTTGACCTAGAAGGTTGAAGGGGAAGAATGACCAATAGCTTTCATGAGGTATCCGTTCAAGAAAACTGATGTCCGATATTCACCTTTGGAAAAGCAGGCCTTTGCTCTAGTCAACACCATGAAGAAATTGTGACATTATATTCTCCGGAGAAAAGTGCATGCTATCATTCCAGACCAAGCAGTTAAATCACTGCTCCTGCAGAGTGAACTGGGTGAATGATGGGGGAAATAGATGGCCATCCTCCAAGAATACGATTTGGAAATATAACCCATGAAGATAGTCTGAGGCTAGAGACTATGTAGGGTGATGGCAAAAGGAACTCCCAACATTGAATGTCAAACCTACATGGTGGATTCCAGCACTCAGGATCCATGGTATACCGACCTAGTATACCTATTACTTAACAAAAGATGCCCAGAGGGGCTTCCTCCCAATAAACGTCGCACCTTGCAATTGAAAATCTCACATTTCATGATAAAAAATACTACACTTTTTTGTAGGAATTATCAATAGGGTTCAGGCTGCCAAAATGATTGAACAATTCCACGGGCAGTTCACAACCAGGCATGGCTCATCTAAGCCCACCACCCATCATATTCTCTAGGCTGGGTACTATTGGCCCTTCATCTTTAAGGATGTCTACACTCACGTGAGGAAGTGCCACACTTGCCAAATAGTAGCCCATCGCGAGCAGAACCCGGCCATGCCTTTACATCCGGTCTTTGAAGTTAGACCTTTCGCCCATTGGGCATTTGATTTTATCAGGGAAATCAACCCCAACTCATATGACAACCACCAATACATTTTAACTGCTACTTATTACTACACCTGGTGGTCTAAAGCAATTCCATGTAAAAACAACACGACAGATGTAGTTATCAAATTCCTGGAAGAAAACATAGTCACCAGATTCGGAATGCCTTTTGCTATAGTGTGTGACAATGGTCTGGCATTTTCTTTGGCATAGTTACTAGAATGGACCTATGAGAGGATGATCACCTTAAATTTCTCCAACAACTATTATCCCTAGGGTAATGGTGTAGCTGAATCCACCAACAAAAGTCTACTTGAGGTGATCAAACACTTGTTAGAACAAAACCCACAGTACTAGAATCAAAAGCTTAGGTTTTCTCTTTGGGCGGATCGCATCAAAATAAAGGAAGCCCTAGGGACTTTCCCATTTCATTTGGTTTATAGCTAGAATCTAGTATTCCCTATCAATTTGCGAATCTCGGTATTATAGTTTATGCAGGAATTTAACCGGGACAACATTGTGGAAGTTCAGCTTCTGAACTTGGCAAGAATGGAGGAACAATGAGACGCGGCCCTAGAACACTTTGCACATCATCAAGCGATCGTTAAGCGATGGTTTGACTGGAGAGCCCAGTATAAGGCCTTTTGGATCTTAGACCTAGTCCTTCTATTGGACAAGGCCTGGGAAAAAAAAGGAAAGCACACCAAATTCCAAAGGCTCCAGCTCAGGCCATATTTGATTTTTGAGATCTGCGGGGCAAATACTTATCTCCTCAGTACTATGACCAGAGAAGCTATCCCATTTCTTGTCAATGGATAGTTCCTTAAGCACTATTTTGAATGAGGTGGGTTCTAAGTTAGCCTAAAGTTGTACTATATGTAAAGTGCCTGCTTGTAAATATCTTTCCTGGTGTTCCTTTGGAATACCCTGTGCTTGTAAATAGTTTTTGGCCATCCTCCAGGACCACCTTTTTCCTTTTTGTTTTGTTTTTCGGCTTTCTTTTTCTTTTCTTCTTATTTCTCTGGGCTTCCGACATTTTTCCCCCTTTTTGTAGATAGGTATGCTTCGCATGACATCTAGTCCCTGGAATGATACCTTATGCATTTTGTTGAATTCAGCATCTATTGTTAGCATAGTGGAATTGGTCCGCACTCCAGAGTTATTTTGTAAGTATGGTAAAATTTTATGGGTAATCTTCATCAATTTCATATCTTAAAGTCTTGACACCAGTTAATAGAAAATAAGAAGCAAGTAATCACATGGTCCTTGAGGGTAGATTGGTTACACTAGTTGTTGAACCAAGTTGGAAAATCATAAAAATATCCCGCGTCTGGAATGTTCTCTCCTATTTTTCAATTTAAAATGGATGGCAAGGTGAAAGAAGTACCACCGTTAAAATTAACTAAGCTTAAGGTTCATGGTGAAAGGAGCACCACCTTCCCATCTAGAAAGGAAAAGAAAGAAAGGAACTAAAGAATAGAGAATTATGATATCCAGGGGGAACATGCAAGATATAATGATTTTGGTTTGATGTACTTAGTGCCTCCTCTCTGCTTCTCCTGGAAGTCATCGGCTTGGTTTTATTTCAAAGCACACACTTAACAACTGACAAAAGATCAAGAGATTGAATCAATGATGGGCCAGATTTTCTCAGAGACCTCACACCTTGCAAGAAGAATGCTTCAGGTAAAGATAAGTTCTAGTTTTTCTAATCAAAGATTTTATAGTTCTCAAATGTGCCAAGGCATTTGTCCTAGATAGTCACCATTTGTTATACCCTGCATACCCATCCCTACATTTTTTAGGAAAAATGTTGGGTCCCCCTTTTTGCTTTTGCTTTTCCTTGGTTTCTTTTTGTTTCCTTTTGTCTCCCTCTAGGATTTTCTTCCGCAAGGGTCATTTTATTTTCTTTTTGGTCCTCTTCCCTCCAAGACCCGGTCCCAGAGTGTTTAAGTTGGCCAGACTTCCGGACTCTGAGATTCTTTGTCACCATTTCCTCTTTTGTTAGAGGGTGCAGTTATTTGGAATCCCCGGGTCTGAAGTTCGGAGGGTTTGCCTTTCTCGAGGTTCATGGAAGGAAGAAAAATGTTTTTACCCTCACGGTATAAATAAGTTTTACCTGTCACTTTCACATTTACCATGAACAAATTATCTAGAGTGATTACTAGAGCGATTAAGGCGATTAAACAATGACTAAGTGTGATTTTCTCTCAATGCTCGACAGTGCTACATCTGTGGTCATTTTGGGGTTTGTGAAAGCCTCATTAGTTGTGAAAGTGCCTCCTGTGCTCATTCTTCCATGTTCTTTGTTTTTTAAGGTAGGCCCTTCATCTCTCTTCTTTTTGTTATTGTTCTCCCTAGTTTTTTCTTTGTCTTGCTTGTCGTGCTTCCTGGTTTTCAATTTTTTTTCCATTCTATTTTGCTTGTCTGTTGTCACCTCCCATTGGTGGGATGGCTCTACCAGAGGGTTTTTCACCCTCTATGAAATTTTAGGTTTAGTGTAGCATTTTTATATATCATGTGTGTGTTGTAATTACATGTAAATAGTTGTACATAGGTTTATTCTTTTTTTGTCCCTCATTTTGGCCTCGGCCCTCATTGTGTTTCAGCCCTCTATGTAGTTTTGTGCCCTGTTGTATATCCTCCCTTCTCATGGCAAGTTTTTCATGCTCTGCATGTCAAAAAAAAGTTTGGAGCTCGCCATCACGGTGTCCACTTGGCTTGAACTTGGCACCTCGCCTGTTTGAGCCATGGTGGCAATTCTCTCTCCTCTGTCACTTTGTCATCAATGGCGGGATTAATTTCCCACATGAGGGAGAATTCAAAAACATCCCATCTGGCATTCATTTTACTCGTGTCAACCCACTTGTCACCATTAATGGCTATTACGTCGTCTATCGCATGACCATGTGACACCCCATGTCAGCCTAGTATGACTAAATCTTAGTCACTTTGGTAATAGATAGTTTCTCTAAAATCTGGGAGCTAAGAAATCCCTGGGTCATCATACCATTCTTGTCACCTAAAATAATACCCCAGAGGCTCTAGGTGTTGATCAAAATCCAATTGTCGCTAACTTTCATATTTCAGGATTTTGATGCATACTAAGATTCTTTGAACAGGTACGAGATGGTGGTGAATTCTCCAGAGTCCCTAAAAATGTATTATTATCATATTATATGAATTGAAAATTCTTCAGTCTTCCAAGTTGTAGGTTATCCAACAACATGTCTGAAGTAACAACTCCTCTTGGAAGTCTGGATCTTCTAACTACCTCCACTTAGGCGGCTAGAAAAACAAAGGCAGAAAAGATGCTGGCCAAACTCCCATTAACCTCCAAGTTCCCGAGGGAGGGTGTTCTCATGGGGTCCAAGGTGGACTCCAAGCTACAAGAGATCACAGATACTGAGCCCATATTATGGGCTGAATTGCAGGGCCTTATCCAAACAATGTACCAATAGAGGGCTTTCGAGAATGATATTGCAAAGAACGTGGCCACCTCTAGTATCATTAAAGTTGCATGTTTCCCCTACTTGGTGCAAACACCAGAGCTAATCCTTTAGTTGGAAATGCACTACAATGCTCCCACCCGGGTTGTATTACTTGTCGATTCTCGACCATTGCAGTACCCGACGACCATTGTCAATCTGGATGCTGCCACTTTTTCTTCGAGGCTGGGAATCCCCCAATTCAAGGGAGCCATTTTTATCTCCTAGGTTGTGTCACTAAAGTATTTCAAATAAATTTCCCTTCTCGCCCGGCAACATCTCAACAATCACTGGCTAAAGTCCCCGAGGAGGGACTATAAGAAGATGAAGTTGGAGATTCCCTGTGGAGACTTCAAAGAATGCATACAGGCGGGAATCATATTTTTGTGTAGGCTCTTTGGAGAGCCCCATGCTAGATAATTTTTTGCATGGATGTATTACTTCCTCTACTGCATCACCACCTATAAATAAACTTTCGACTGGGCGACCATCATCGCCGATCATGTAGACGCGCAGCTAAAGAGTGTCCTCCAAAATTCAAAGTTCTGCATGAAATTTTATGTATTATGGGAAATGGCCCAACAGAGACTTTTTATTCCATGTTCTTCATGTTTTAAGGTAGGCCCTTTGGCTCTCTTCTTTTTTTTGTTGTTCTTCCTTGTTTTTTCTTTGTCTCACTTGTCGTGCTTCCTGGTTTTCAGTTTTTGTTTCCGTGTTGTTTTGCTTGTCTGTTGTCGCCTCCCGCTAGTGGGATGGCTCTACCAGAGGGTTGTTCACCCTCTATGTAGTTGTAATTTTAGTGTATCATTTGTATATCTTGTGCATGTTTTAATTGCATGTAAATAGCTATACATAGGGTTGTTCTTATTTCGACCCTTATTTTGGCCTCGGCCCTCATTGTGTTTCGGCCCTCTGTGCATTTTTTTTCCCTATTGTATATCCTCCCTTCTCATGGCAAGCTCATCATGCTCTACACATCAAAACCAATTTTGGAGCTCGCCATCACAGTGTCCGCTTGGCTCAGACTCGACACCTTCCTTGTTCAAGCCATGGTGGCAATTCTCTCTCCTCTATCACTCTGTCATTAATGACATGATTAATTTCCCACATGAGGGAGCATTCAAAAACATCCCATCTGGCATTCATTTTACTTGTGTCAACCCACTTGTCACCATTAATGGCCATTACACCATCTATCGCATGACCACGTGACACCCCATGTCAGCCCAATATGACTAAATCCCGGTCACTTTGGTAATGGATAGTTTCTCCAAACTCTGGGAGCTGAGAAATCCCTGGGTCTTCATCTCATTCTTGTCGCCTAAACTAATACCCCAAAGCCTCCGAGTGTTGATCAGAATCCAATCGTCGCTAACTTTCAGATTCTGGGATTTTGATGCATACTAAGATTCTTTGAACAGGTACGAGATGGCAGTGAATTCCTTAGATTCCCTAAAAATGTATTTTATCATACTATATGTATTGACAGTTCTCTGATCTTGTAGGTTGCAGGTTATCCAACAACACGTCTGAAGTAACAACTCCTCCTGGAAGTTTGGAGCTTCCACCTCCCTCCACTCAGGTGGCCACAAAATAAAGGCAAAAAAGATACTGGCCAAATGCCCATTAACCTCCAAGTTCCTAAGGGAGGGTGTTCTCATGGGGTCCAAGGTGGACTCCAAGCTACAAGAGATCATAGATACCGAGCCCAGACTATGGGCTGAATTGCAGGGCCTTGTCCAAACAATGTACCAATAGAGGGCTGCCAGGAATGATATGGCAAAGAACCTGGCCACCTCTGGTATCATTAAATTTGTATGTTTCCCCTAATCAGTGCAAGCACCAAAGCTAATCCTTCAGCTAGCAACGCACTACAACGTTCCCACCCGGGTTGTATTACTTGCCGATTCTTGACCACTATACTACCCGGTGACCATTGTCAATCTGGATGCCGCCACTTTGGCTTCGGGGCTGGGAATCCCCCAGTTCAAGGGAGCCATTTTTATCTCTTGGTCCATTTCACTAAATGAGTTTGAAGAAATTTCCCTTCTCACCCAAGAAAATATCAACAATCACTGGCTAAAGTCCCCGAGGAGGGACTATAAGAACATGAAGCTAGAGATTCCTCGCGGAGACTTCAAAGAATGCATACAGGCAGGAATCATATTTTTGTGCAGGCTCTTTGGAGTGTTAGGGATTTTTCTTTTATGAATCACAGTTCTTGAAATGACTACTTGAACACTATGCTTCCTAATACTGATTCAGTAGACAAGAAAAGCCTAATTACTAAGGACTGGATAAGGTCCTTCTTCGTTTTTAAGCTCCACATATACTCAGGCAGGTTTTACCTTTTATGATTGCTGTTTACATAGTATGTTATAGTGTGGACACTGATTTTCTATGTATCTTTGTTAAATCAACTTATAAATCACCTTGCAAATGACCAAGCATAACCAGATGCAAGATATAACCATACAAACCATTGTTGTAAGCATAACAAGAACCAGTGATACAAGAATTTTCATCCTTCTTCCTTTTACTGTAGGAGGGATAACCTAATGATTCACTCTCCAAGGAATCACTAAAATGGACACTATCCTGCTGACATAGGTCCTTAAAAGAGTTCAGCTTATCTGTTCTTAGTAACAATAGCATTTTGATTAAATTGGTTTTGATACCTTGAAATAACTTGGACAATAATGGGTTATCAGACTAATTTCTAGACTAGTGCCTATCCTTTGGGCTACAAAGTCAAATAAATTAAGATCTCATAGAAACAAAATATAGTAAGCTGCCTTACAACCCACATGCAATTCAGATAAGTTGCCTTACAAATTACCCTTTTACCTCTAAAAGATTGTATCAAATCTTTAAACAAAGCAATATGCTCCCTCAAAACTACTCACAAAACTCAGTTCTTTCCTTAAAAGAAACTTGCAAGCAATTAGATAGTTACCTAATAACCAAAATACTTCAGAATGCCTTGCAAACTTAACATAAAAGAGCATATACAGAGAATAAAGAGACAGCAATTGAAGAGAGTAAAATTGCACTGTATTTTATTTATATGATCCAGCTTCCATACATGAAAGATCTTGCAACCTCAAAAGATAGACAGAAATTCAAAACATCTGAATTCTACAATATATATTTTCTCTTCTCCAAAGAATTCCAACATCAAAGACCCTTTACAATTATAACTCTTTCGCTATATATAGGTTTTTGACCATCTTAGAATCCCTTAAGGATGCAACAAGCTTCGGATGGTCATAGAAAACCTAACCCTAAAGTTACAAGAGAGACAAAAAAAAAGAGAGAGAAGAAGCGGTGAAATGACCAAGTTAAAAAGATAGAAACAGATATTCCTTGTTCTTCTCCCGATCTAGCGACTACAATCAGATTTGCATAGATGGTAGCTGGTAGTATTTATGTTGAGTCTAGATAGCTGTGCTTGCATACTCACCTATATTCTCCTTTTGCAATAACTGTACCTCTTGTCTTGAACAGTGTAGTGCCAAGTGTTCACCTTACTCATCGTCCAAGATTTCTTCTTCTACTATAGGCTTCTTTTTCTTGGGTGTTGTCATCACTTCCCATGCTTTCACTTCATCGTCTGATGGCCACTTGAAGTCTTGAGTACTCTATACTTGCACCTTTTGTCTGTCCCATCTAGCATCAGTGATATTTTTGACATCAAGTAGGAATTTGCTGATATCAGTCTCTGCTTTGAAGGCTTCATCCAATATTTTATTGAATCCTTCTATATCAACGTCTGCTCCCAAAAGAAATGCCTCATCACTAGGCATCTTGGTGTCAAATTCATTCTTCCAGGCATCTATAGCCTTTACTTGATCATCATCTCCCCTTAAGGAAGGAATAAAATTATTAAAATCATTTGAAAAGAGGCTCAACTTAACCTCTATCTGGTTTAATTTTCCTTTAAAGAATGAGAGAGAAATATTAACTCTTTTGATCTCATCTTCCACTTCAGTTACTATTTCAAAAAAATCTGGTCTTATGGCTTGTAAAGATGATAACTTCTCAAATAACTTTTCCCTAGTAGACCACTTAGTAAAGTAAGGGTTTAGAATGGCAAGGTATCCCATTACCTCAGTATGCAAAGCTGGCAATTTATTATATGTATTGATTACAACATCAGTTTTATCCTTAAGAATCTCAATTCTATGTTGTAATATCCCCTTCAATGCCCTCAAAGCAAATGCATTTCCCTTTTCTTCATCTACCTTTTGTTCCACAGCCTCCTCTGATTTAGGCTTATCCTCAATTTGCATTGGTGGTGGTTGTGTAGGTACATATACCACCTCAGGCTTTGTTTCCAACTCCTCCATTAATTTATTCATCATCTAATCCCGCTGGTACACTTGTATGCGGCACATCTCCCTGTCCTTAGACAATGCACTTGTTTCTTCCAACAAAGTAGTACACATTTCAGACAATTGTTTAATCTTGTCTTCATTCAGGTGAGCACAATGTGTCATGATTTGGGATATTTCTAAGTCCCCTATATTTTGTACAGACCACACCATTTGATTGCCCACCATATTTTCTTGAATATTTAGTAATTGGGGCTTTTGGTCTTTTGGGCTTAGGCTCCACATTGCAAAAGCCTGGGATTTTGTGCTATACCCAAATCCTTTTATCACATCTCCCATCTGGACCTCACTAGCCATTTTGAGATCTAGCTTCTTTCTGATTTGGTCTATGATGAAGGCAGATGCCAAATCCCATCCCTCAGCCAACAGTATTCCACTTCCCAGCACCATCTTTCTGGCATCCTTGGGTGAAATATCCTCATTTTAAGGATCATAATTCTATAAAGCCACTAGGGCTTCATCTTTTATTGTCTTTTTTCCATCCACAGTCAATTGGGATCTGATCTTCTTTGTTTTATGCCATCTTAGGAAGTCTTTAAACTCCTCTATTTTAACGAAGCTATCATCACTTAGAAATTTTTGTTGATGAAGCAATCTTTCATCAACACAGGCCTTAAGTGGCATCTCAACTTCATCATCTAGGTCAGGCTATTGCTTTTTGCCTTCCCTGATTGTCTTTCTTAAGTTATGATCATATAACCTAGTGCTAGGTACTAAGGCCTTAGCCTTATCTTTTTTCTTGCTTTGTCCTTCCACTGAAGGCTGCCCTACTTCCAATTTCTTCCTCTTTGCAGCAGGCTCTTCTACATCATGAGGTTGGGTAGCAACTGTCAGATCTATAATGTGACCCTCTACTCCCTGCAACTGTGGAATCTTAGCCATTTCTTGCTCTAATGCTTGTTGTGGTGAAGGATACATAGTAGGACGTGCATAATCACTGTCACTACCACTATCATATTCTGACTCTGAGTGTTCAGGTGTCTGAGCACCTTTCTTGTCAAGGACTATGTCCAATTTCTCTATAAGCACATAATAGTTGTCGATCATGGCCTTAATTCTATCAAAATATGCGAGGTCAGGGTAAAAACCCCCAAAAGACAACCCATTTCCCTTTATTTGCTTCTCCAGCTTTGGCAACTCCTGGATTCTCAGTCTTCTTGTATGAATGTCATCTTCATCCAAGATGTTCCTTGTTGCATCTTCTTCTATGCACTCACAGTGGACATTCGTATTAGGGATTGTAGGAGTATATAATTTCTTAACCCCTACCATGAAACCTTCTGGATCAATGTATCTATAAGGGGCTACCCCCATCCTGTATTTCTCCAACCATTAACCCACTGCATCAATGGCACCCTTGCTAATTGTAAAGTTGAGAATCTTGAATTGCCTAGGGGTTATAGTCCCCTTCTTGTGTGGTGCAAAGTGTTCATTATCTGTTAACAATAACTGTCATATGAATTTCATTGCAGCCACTCTTGCAGGCACATGATATGGTAATAAATGAGGTGGGTGAATACACCCATATCCTCTGATAATGGTATAATTCTTATCCAAGAAGAAATCACCCCAATTATTTTTTCCAGGCCAACTATCTGTATAATCACAGGGCCTGAGCAATTGTATAACCTTCAATGGGACTCTTGTCCTGCTTGTTCCCAAACTTTGTACAATTGGATACACAATCCAATTCTGAGAAGCACAGTAGTCACACTCCCTAGAAGTGTAATTCTAAGCCCTCACCCAAAATTGGATAGGATTTGGTGTTGACTGGTAGAATCTCTGAGGAGTTAAATTATTAACATCCATGATTACAAAATTGAAGTATAAAAGGAGATGCATTAGAACTGAGTAATACCAAAATTTGGGCTCCTTCTCCTTTGGGTTCTTGATTCTCTTTTGGGTTGCAATGAAGCCCTCATGCATTTCATCAATTATGTGTTGTATATAATCATAACTAGTGCTTGAGTGCACCTCTTGTAAGTCTAGCACCATCATCAGGATGCCAGCATTAATTTTCTTTGCATCTCCATCTCTCCCTAGCACTCTACACAGAGCATAAGAGATATAATTAATTTAGAAGTGTAGATCCTTATAATAATATGGATTTGGCTTAGCCATAGGATCTAAGTACTTTTTCACTTCTTTCAACATGTGTTTCTACAATAAGCCTTTAGCAATACCAGGCTTTGAAATATACCTCTTCTCCTACTTTGTCATGTCAATTTTAGCAGACATGGTGCTAAATAAGCCGAAGGCTTGCATGAATGAATTCCTATTCAAAATTAATAAGGCAGTGCTATCATCCCTTCTGATGGTCTTTGTCAAAACATCATAGTGATTGGCTAGGTCTAAGAATAGGTCTATATCTAGGAAGACATCAGGAACAAGTAACCTAGCTAAACCATAGGTCCAAGGGTTTGATACTAGGATGGGCTTATCAGAATTCTTAAAAAAATAATTGAAAAGGGAGAAACCAGTTGTCCCTGGAGTCACAGAATCTTGAATGTCTTTATACTCATCAATGAGGACATTAGCATTAGCTTTCTTATTCTATGTTGAACCAGGCAAGAGACAGAGGAATTCATCAGAAAAACTCGCCTTTCCCTTCTGTTCCTCCTCACTTCCTGCACTTTTCAAAGCAACACTCATAGCCCCGCTCATACTTGCAACACCTTGAATCTCCTACTCCTTGCTAATATTGAAACAAATCTATCTCAGAGATTAGTTGACCGTCCTGTGCACAATTTCCTGAAATTTAGAACTCTTTGATCAACTTTGGAAACACTGCAAACTGAGAAAAATATCTCTTCTCTCTGAAAAATTAACAACTTGGGCTCTAAAAATTGAAATCATGGTGACTGAAAATGAATGTACCATCAACTCCTTATAGCCATCATTCAGGGTACGCAGCTCATAATTTGGAAACATTAGTTCTGTCATTAATTCAACATACTGTGAACTTGAATGAAAACCTAGCCGTAGTTCCATGAGCTTCACAGGAAATCAAATTTTCAAAAGTGAATCCTCAGAAAAATCATACAACATTCAAAAGATCTAACATGTCACATTATGATTTGTTAATTTTCTTACATCTCAGCTACTCTTTTTGCACAGTAATCAAAATACAAGCCTGTGATTGGTTACCGAGTGATTCATGCTGTCACATCACAAACTACCGCCATTTTTTTTTTATATTTTGGGATCAGGTGACTGCGCGACTACATATAGTCTCTTTGTCATGGGCCTCTATCACTAACCCATGGTTTATCTCGAGACATAGTGACAATGCATTTTCTTACCTTTGGCTGACCCGAGTCACCATCTGGCGGTCACGCAACCCAACTGAAATCATAGTCGCTCATAGTTAACATTAACTCTTTAATTTTTCTGAGACCTTGCGACTAACCATTGCCCTTAATCTTTTACAGTTATCTCCTAGTTGCTAAGTGTTTTTGTTTCATGTCAAGACTATGCGACCATACTTAGTCGCCCGATCATAGAATATAAGTCCTGAGTGTTTAATTTTACCATAACAAGTTATATGTGCCCTTTTTCCACTTCTGACGACTGCACGACATACCTTAATCGCCAAGTCGAGAGGAATTTTCCCTTTGGGCACTTTTCTTCTCAGACTTTGCGACCACCGTTAGATCCCTTGACCTCTTTATCCTACGGCCGTCGCTTAATCGCCAAATGTTCATACATACCCTTAAATATTTCTCAGACACCGCGACTGAAGGGAAAGCACTTAGTCTTAAGGTCGCTGAGTCCATTTTCTCCTTCTAGCAACCATGTGATAATCCTTTAACATGCACCTGCCTTATGACACATGTCACACAATCATTGGTTCACTTACTGCATAATGGAGAACTGAGTCATCAACTTGTTTTGGCGACAACCCGACTACGCTTTATTGTAAACCTCAGACGGTCAGTCGTGATGTCTTGGTCAAAATCTCTTAACCACTCTTCTAGCTCAAGACCATGCGACTAAAGGCCTTTCTTAACTTTTAACTTTGGATTCATTTGGCGATAATGTGACATAAGGTAATTGCGAAGTCTGAAGACATTTTAATAAATGTTAAGAATTTCCTGCGATTACCCAACTAAGCAGTGGGTCCCTTCTTTATAATGCTTTATGACATAATTATCTTGCGACTACCCAACATGAATAAATCATAGAGTCTCGTAATACCGAAGGAATATACTATTTTTAAATGAGACCATGCGACAAATGGAAATCGCCAAGTCGGGAAGACTTATGGAATATTCGTTTGGAGTAACGCGACAAGGCAATTTTATTAAAACACATGCCTTAAGTGGATAGAAAAAGTATTATGAAAATAGAATGACATGACCTAGGGTTTTCTTTTCAAAGTTTAACATTGGAAGACTAAGGGTTTTCAGGGTTTTGCAAATTAAGGTAAGTTGAGACTTGAAAACCTGAAAACTTGACACAAGTAAGGCCAAAAGGAACGAGAGATAGCTTACTTGAATACACCATATCACAGAGAGAAGGATAGGGAACCAGGAAAACTTCCATAACAGGAAATACAACCAACAGTGGGTCTAATGAGGATTGGCTAAACAAAGTTTATGACAAAGAACCACAGATTCTCTGGTTGCAGACCACCTTTACAACGGAGTAAAACCCTAAAATAGAAAGGGAAACAGGTACAGAACTTACAAATAAGGGACAAGGAAAAGGACATATAATACATACTTACTTGTGCACTTTGAACTTTTACTCAAAGAAAGGCTTCAAAAACTGCCCATGCACAGGCAACTCAAAAAGATCTCCTTCCATATTCTTCAACAAATATGAGTCTTTGTCAAATTTTTCTGCAATAATGAACGGTCCTAGCCATAAAGACTCAAACTTCTTATGCTTTCCTTTGTCCTCTGCCCTTACATTCCATTGGAGAACTAAATCATTAATTTGAAACTTTCTCTCAGTAGCCCTCCTGTCAAAAAGATATTTCATTTTTTGCTGTAGCTTCACATTTTCTCTCTGACTATTTCTCCTCATTTCATATAATTCCATCAGATGCATCATTCTATTTTTCATATTGTCAGAGACATCTAAATGTTCCTCTTGTATGAATTGGAAAATGGGCAATAAATTGTTAATAGGCAATCTCGCTTGTAAACCATATACTAACTCAAAAGGAGATTGACCGGTTGCCTTCTTAAGTGTTACCCTATCAGCCCAAAGGGCTAATCTCAATTTTGTATGCCATGTCCTTTTGTTTTGTTCCAGAGTCCTCTTCAATATTTTCAATATGTTTTTATTGCTAGACCCAGCTTATCCATTGGCCTGTGGGTGATATGGGGATGAATATGATATCGTAATCCCATACCCTTCACAGAAACTTGTCATTTCTTCTGATCTGAAACTCATAGCATTGTCCATTATTAATTTATTAGGCACACCGAATCTGGTCAAAATATTTTCTAATAGAAACTCAATAACCACCTTACTTGTTTCTTTCCTTGTGGGGATAGCCTCAATCCATTTAGTAAAGTAATCTGTGGCAACTAAAATCCAACTATGCCCTGCACTAGAATTTTCTTGAAATTCACCAATAAAATCAATGCCCCATACAGCAAAAGGAGCCTCAGTACTCACTGGGTTGAGCAACAGAGCACCTGCAAATTTCAATTTATTGGAAAACCTCTGACATGGTTCACATTTCCTAACATGTGTATAAGTATCTTTAAACAGAGTAGGCCAATAATATCCTGCCCTCAAAATTTTATGGGCAGTGGTCTTAGCAGAAAAGTGACCTCCACACTGTCCTTCATGCATTTCAATTAGGACTTTCTTAGCTTGATATTTGTCAAGGCATAGCAACAGCACACCATTTTTATCTTTCCAAAATAAATCTCCTTGAATCAAAACATATCTTTGAGCTTGCAATTTCAAACTTCTCTTTTGATTATCAAACAAATAATCAGGACACTTAGCATTTTTGAGGAAGAAAACAATATCAATGTAATATGGTTGCCTCTCTATACTAGTAATGGCTTGGTCATGTGCTTTTGTCTAATTTGATTGTACTAAATCCAGGTTCTCCTCTATCATTAGTTTAGCCAAGCCTTGACCTCTTACCAATTTGGTGATATTGATTCCTAGATTGAACTCTTGAATCCTTGTAATCCATTTGCATCTCTTACCAGTAACCTCTGACTGTGTAAGAATATCTTTCACTGCTGAATGTGGAACATAGGCCTGCACCCTGGCACACACCAAATAGGGCCTAAAAGACTTCACAACTTTTACCAATGCATATGCTTGCTTTTCCATTATTTCATAGTTAAGCTCTACAGCTTGCAAGGATTTACTATAAAAGGCTATAGGATGTTCAAATCCTTGCTCATCTTTCTGAAGCAAAATTGCAGCAATCGTATGAAATGATGCAAATGAAAATAGGGAGAAAGGTTTAGTGTAATCTAGAGATTTCAACACTGGAGTTTCCTGTACTGCCTTCTTTATCCTTTCAAAAGCTTGTTGGGCCTCATCACTCCAAATAAACTTAGTATCTTTTTTCAACAATTTCACAATGGGCTTCACAATTTCAGCAAAATTGGCTACAAATCTTCTGACAAAGTTAATCTTTCCTAAGAAAGATTG
>MU227120.1:49600-67733 GCA_018584345.1 Thuja plicata | reverse complement strand
ACCCTCATGCATTTCATCAATTATGTGCTATATATAATCATAACTGGTGCTTGAGTGCACCTCTTGTAAGTCTAGCACCATCATCAGGATGCCAGCATTAATTTTCTCTACATCTCCATCTCTCCCTCGCACTCTACACAGAGCATAAGAGATATACTTAATGTAGAAGTCTAGATCCTTATAATAATATGGATTTGGCTCAGCCATAGGATCTAAGTAATTTTTCACTTCTTTCAACGTGTGTTTCTGCAATAAGCCTTTAGCAATATCAGGCTTCGAACTATACCTCTTCTCCTACTTTGTCATGTCAATTTTAGTAGACATGGTCCTAAATAAGCCGAAGGCTTGCATGAATGAATTCCTATTCAAAATTAATAGGGTAGTGCCATCAGCCCTTCTGATGGTCTTTGTCAAAATATCATAGTGATTGGCTAGGTCTAAGAATAGGTCTATATCTAGGAAGACATCAGGAACAAGTAACCTAGCTAAACCATAGGTCCAAGGGTTTGTACTGGGATGGGCTTATCAGAATTTTTACAAAAATAATTGAAAAGGGAGAAACCTGTTGTCCCTGGAGTCATAGCATCTCGAATGTCTTTATACTCATCAATGAGGACATTAGCATTAGCCTTCTTATTCTGTGTTGAACTAGGTAGGAGACGGAGGAATTCATCAGAAAAAACCTCCTTTCCCTTCTGTTCCTCCTCACTTCCTCCACTTGTCGAAGCAACACTCATAGCCCCACTCATACTTGCAACACCTTGAATCTCCTACTCCTTATTGATATTGAAAAAAATCTATCTCAGAGATTAGCTGACCGTCCTGTGCACAGTTTCCTAAAATTTAGAACTCTTTGATCAACTTTGGAAACACTGCAAACTGAGAAAAATATCTCTTCTCTCTGAAAACTTAACAACTTGGGCTCTAAAAACTGAAAGCACAGTGAATGAAAATGAATGCACCATCAACTCCTTATAGCCATCATTTAGGGTACGCAGCTCATAATTTAGAAACATCAGTTCTGTCATTAATTCGACATACTTTGAACTTGAATGAAAACCTAGCCGTAGTTCCATGAGCTTGACAGGAAATCAAATTTTCAAAATTGAATCCTCAGAACAATCATACAACATTCAAAAGAGCTGACATGTCACACTATGAATCATTAATTGTCTTACATCTCAACTACTCTTTTTGCACAGTAATCAAAATACAAGCTTGTGATTGGTTACCGAGTGATTCATGCTGTCACATCACAAACTGCCACCGTTTTTTTTTTAATATTTTGGGATCAGGTGACTATGCGACTGCATATAGTCTCTTTGTCGTGAGCCTCTGTCACTAACCCATGGTTTATCTCGAGACATAGCGACAATGCATTTTCTTACCTTTGGCTGACCCGAGTCACCATCTAGTGGTCACGCGACCCGACTGAAATCATAGTCGCTCATAGTTAACATTAACTCTTTACTTTTTCTAAGACCTTGCGACTAACCGTTGCCCTTAACCTTTTACGGTTATCTCCTAGTCGCTGAGTGTTTTTGTTTCATGTCAAGACTATGCGACCATACTTAGTCGCCCGATCGCGGAATATAAGTCCTGAGTGTTTAATTTTACCATAACAAGTTATATGTGCCCTTTTTCCACTTCTGACGACTGCGCGACATACCTTAATTGCCAAGTTGGGAGGACTTTTCCCTTTGGGTACTTTTCTTCTCATACTTTGTGACCACCGTTAGATCCCTTGACCTCTTTATCCTACGATCGTCGCTTAATTGCCAAATGTTCATGCATACCCTTAAATCTTTCTCAGACACCGCGACTGAAGGGAAAGAACTTAGTCTTAAGGTCACTGAGTCTATTTTCTCCTTCTTGCGACCATGTGATAATCCTTTAGATTCCACCCACCTTATGACACATGTCACACAATCATTGGTTCACTTACTGCATAATGGAGAAATGATTCATCAACTACTTCTGGCGACAACCCGACTACGCTTTATTGTAAACCTCAGACGGTCAGTCACGATGTCTCGGTCAAAATCTCTTAACTGTTGTTCCATCTCGAGACCATGCGACTAAAGGCCTTTCTTAACTTTTAACTTTGGATTCATTTGGCGATAATGCGACATAAGGTAATCGCGAAGTTTGAAGATATTTTAATAACTGTTGAGAATTTCCTGCAATTACCCGACTAAGCAGTGGGTCCCTTCTTTATAATGCTTTATGACATAATTATCTTGCGACTACCCGACATGAAGAAATCACAGAGTCTCGTAATACCGAAGGAATATACTATTTTTAGATGAGACCATGCGACAAATGGAAATCGCCAAGTCGGGAAGACTTATGGAATATTCGTTTGGAGTAACGCGACAAGGCAATTTTATTAAAACACATGCCTTAAGTGGATAGAAAAAGTAACATCAAAATAGAACAACATGACCTAGGGTTTTCTTTTCAACATTTAACATTGGAAGACTAAGGGTTTTCAAGGTTTTGCAAATTAAGGTAAGTTCAGACTTGAAAACCTGAAAACTTGACACAAGGCCAAAAGGAATGAGAGATAGCTGACTTGAATACACCATATCACAGAGAGAAGGACAGGGAACCAGGAAAACTGCTAGAAAAGGAAATACAACCAACATGGAGAGCCCCATGCCAGAGAATTTTTAGCATGGATGTATTACTTCCTTTACTGCATCACCACCTACAAACAGACTTTCAACTGGGCGACCATCATCACCAATCATGTAGACATACAACTAAAGAGTGTCCTCTAGAATTCAAAGTTCTAAATGACATCTTATGTATTATGGGCACTGGCCCAACAAAGACCCACTCTTTGGAGTTTAAAAATAGTGGGCATTCTTGAGAATGGGCCTAGCTAGCTTGTCCCATAGGAGCATTATCCCTAGATTCAGTGGGAAGCCTCTTTCCCCCATTTTTTCTGGGTAAATGACGTGTTCATTTACCATAAAATTTTGACACTTACTTAGGGTTCTAGGTACCAGTCTTCATAGGAGGCGATGAACTTGGTGAGAACTTATGGAAATTACTTTATTCAATTCTAGCAGCACACATATATTGGGGTGATTGGCTTCTTCGGGAATCCCTACCTACTCCCCAGGCATTGCAGGGATCAGATTATTCTTTTGGAGTTCTGCAGGAAAATCCTGGAACTCCACGCATTCTTTGGCATGAAGAAGGTCACGTCCATCCCATTCCCAATCACTTGCAGGAACTATTATTGCAGCCTCACATCAATTAAGGAGGCCGACAATGAGCTAAAGAGTCTGGGGCTGGCAGAATTCCACCTTACCAGAAACAATTTTGATTCAGTGGGCAAGATAAGAGAGGTACTGCCCCGGGAATCCATGCTGCATAAAGTTCATGTTGAAGATTTCTGGGCAGATTTCTGGGTGCTCCAGGGGCCTGACATCATTCGTGGATGTCCAAAGGCTTAATGAAGGCCCTCGGCCTTTGGGGCTTCCCAAAAAAAAATTTAGACGATGGGCCCCTAGACGACCCAGCATACAAGGGACAGGGGATCAAAAAGTTGGATCTCCCTCCGGTGGATTGGGACACCTCAGATAACTTAACAATTGAGGATGTAAGTCACCACATCATGGACAACATCCATAAATATTTTGAGAGGGTGTGTCCAAGGAGCACCCAAAATGGTCCAATTTTGTGGGGGTCTACTTTGAGCTCCAGAGCTGCGGGACCAAGCAAAGACAAGGGGAAGGAAAAGAAAGGCACCCTGCCCCAGATTAATCCCTAGGGTTTGCTCCCTATTTTGGAGAAAAATCATGATCAGTTGAAGGCATCCAGGAAGATGATCTAGAAGAAAAGCATCCACCTCTCCCGCGGTCTCCTAATTACTCTAGTGGGATCTACTCGCCTGACAGGCTCCCCTTCACTAGCGGCACTCATGAGCTAGCAAATGGAGGCTGAGGCATAGTCCATAGATATTCTGGATGTTAGGGCCCTGCTACAAAGGAAAAATAAGAAAAGGGTAGATAATCCCCCAAGCATAGACATGGGCCCTGACATGCCCAACATCCCTGAAGTACAAATTGTCTCCTCAGACTCCCCAGAGCTGTACAATCAACTAGAAGATCTCTCAGAGACCTCCCCTCCACACGATGATTTTGATGATATCTTTGGTACTAATGAGCTCATGAACCTACATGGGGAGATAGATAAGGTAGTAGAGGAGATCATCACATAGGATGCAAAAATGATCCCTGATGAAGGGGAGGCACCAGAAAAGGAAGTGGTTACAGAACAAGAGGTTCAAGAACCTAGACAAGAAGTAGCATAAAAGGATCCACAAGATGTGGAGGAAACACCAATCCAGGGGACCAATATAAATCTAAGGCAAACAAATGATGATCAATCAACAACTGGGGAAACCAGACCTTTGGGATCAACTTTACCCCCAACCATCATGCTCCAAATGCCTTCAGTTACTCTGGGAGGCCAAGTGCCCTTAAGTACAACATTCAGCGAGGTGGTCTTAACAGCCCAACAGTCAAACATTGGCTAGACACCTCTGCCTCCTCCAAAAGATGTGCCAAAGGAGAAGGATGTCCTAATAAATGACGTTGAAGGTGAATGACAGCAATAGGATGAGGGGAAGAACCTTGAGGATATAAATTTTGATAAGAGAGATGCTGAGAAAGATGGGGAGAACCCCAGAAATACAAATAATGTTGGTGCCGGCAGAGATGGGGTCCCCGACACCACAGAAGAGAATGCCACTAGGGTAGAAGACATAGAGACCCCCGGGGAACAGGATAAGGAGAAAGAGTCTGATGTGACCATAGATGCTGAAGATACACTACCAGACTCTGAAGAAGGCCCTAATGCCCGGGCCTTAATAAGAAGACCGCCCTAGCCACCACAATGGCTGGTAGAATCTAGAAAAAGGAAAGCCCCGACGATGGTGGGTGTTCCCCTCTCCTTGGTCGAGATGATGGCCCAGAATGTAGAGGCTAAGAAGCCCAAAAAGGCCTAGACCGTCCATTCCCTCCAGACTGGTTTGAGAGGAAATACAGTTGTGATAGTTGCAACCCCTCCCCCAAATACAAATGCGGTGACAGTAAGAGCTGAAGACTATGAAATCACAGAAGTGCCTCAGGGGAGGAGAGATAAGCAGGGTGAGCTAGACATGCTAATAGAGGAAACCCGGGCAGTTGAAGCCCGGTATGACAAATAGGCGCTGAAGTTAAAGGAGGAAAGAGATAAAAATGAAAATCTCCTTGGGATTCTAGTAGATCTTACATAGCCATTGGCTGAGATCCGTCTGGAAGCCTCTACTTCTGGACCACCGCTTCCGCAAGGTGATATGGATGCTCTTAGGGCCATGAAGAAGAAGGCACGGTCTGTAGATGGGTGGATCACCAAGTAGATCAAGGCTATAAGGAAATTATTAGAGGTGTCACTCGCGGACCTTTACTCGGTCAATAATCTCTTGGTCTGGGTAAACAGTGTCATTGTCCTATGGGAAGGAAACCTAGAAAAGTATGAAGGGTGGAGGACCGGATTAGAAGAAATAGTAAACTTCGGAGAAGAGGCCATCACCGAGGTAGGAATTTTGGGAGATGAATCATTTGAATTCCTCCGGACCTAGTACTACAGAATTAGCCTCAAGATTGAGGTAAGCAAGCAACTGGTTACAAACCTCAAAGAGAAAGTCACGGTGATCCAGTATCCTTTGGACCTATACAAAGCATTCATTGGAAGGGTCTTGCAAGTTGACCCCTTCACCACCAGAACTTGTGCTCCAGAGGATTATGTACTCAGTAAATATGATGAGCTGATGGAGTCCCGGTACCAATCTTCCAGAGACTTTGATGGAGGAAAATTATCAAGAATATCTAAGATGATGCTCCAGGCTCATGACTCGGTGAAATTAGTAGATGAATTCTGGGATAGGGCTAAGAATATTGAAGAGAAGTTTGGAATTGTCCGTGACCGGTGGAATGGTTTCAAGGATGTAGATGAAGATGGCATTAGCCAAATTTTGGAGGCATTCAAAAATAGAAAAGGACAATAAAGTTCTTCGGATTCTAGATATTTTCACCAGCAGGGTGCAAATTTTGTAAATTCTTTATTCTTTGAGCATAAGCTCCCAGATTCTGGAATTCCAGATCTAATAGTTTTGTATTCTTTTGATGACCAGTGTCCAAGATCCCCAGATGTGACTGGTCATTATCCAATAGTTAATAAAGGGTGTCAGGAAGTGGGTGACCCTGATAAGGCATGTCAGTTTGAGGGATGGCTCTGACAGGTGATTCTCCCAAGGTGCCGCTCCAGCATTAATTACCTGGTGCATCAAAGACAGTGAGCCACATTTCACATTAATGAGGCATGTATCCTCAAACTCTGGGAAGATAAAATTTCTTCTACTCTTACTCCAACACTCTTCTCAAGGCTGATTCTTCCATCCTTTCTTCTTGTCTTCTTCCTCTGACTTGTCAGACCTCTGCTCTTTTTGAGGTGATTGTAAGTGGTGCAGGTAGTAATGGCCACCAGATATTGTATTTTAATGATGAGTGTACAGTTAGATTAGGTTAGTTTTAGGTCAAAGGATGTCTATAAATAAGAAGTCTGACCTCATTTCAAGGGTTGACAAAATTGTTGATTTTGCAGTCTAAGTAATATCAGTTAGCATTTCATTTGTAGTATTTGCAGGAGCTTAATGCTCAGTAGTTATTAGTATTTAGATTCTCTCTTGGAGCCATTGATGTACACACCAGTGATGCTAGAACCATTATAATGAAGAAGGAAGAGTTCTAGCAATGATGTTGTTGGTGTTCTGATCTCTGAGTTAACACTCTTTTATGTTGTATGTTTCTAATGTCCTTTTCTCTAATTTTTTTAAGTAGATTAATGACCTCTTTCCCTCTTACTATTGAATATGTATGAATCACTGGTTGTTTATATGTTCAGTATTTAGTATAGTCATTAGAGCATGGTTGATGTTTGAAATATTTTGCATAACTATAAGTAGAAGGAATGAACTCTTAACTCTGGTCCATGTTTTTCTATTTATTTGGTAAAGTTAGCATGGTTGCAAGAAACCCCGACCTATCACCAAAATCCCCAAAGAAGAAGATGAGTCAAAAACTAGCTATCCCCCCGAACAAAACATTCACACACCCAACTTAGCTCCCGCAATGTCGAGACCCGACACTTAGGTGTTTGAAGGCCCAGAGAATTTATTCCTTGGACAACCTTTACAAGAAAAGTTGGCTGGTACCCTGGTACCTGGTGACAACTTATCATATGTTGATGAGACCGGTCACAAATTCCCGTCAACACATCCATTATTTTAGTAGCGAGCCTAATTGTATTGGAAGTTTGCCTTATTCATATTTCTGGGTATTTATCCTGACTGATAGTGATCCAACCTATAGTAAATGAAATGATAGTGATCCCTTGTAAAAATCACCTTAACCGGTGTCACCTTAACCAGTGTTCATTTAATGAGAATTAGTTTCTATGTGGTTTTTCCCAGTCTGGGTTTCCATGTAAATTTTGGTGTTCCTTATGTTGATGGTCTTTCACTTTCATATTTACATTTTTTATAAGTTTCATAATTTTTTAAGTTCTTACCAATTTAGTAAAATTTTTAAATGTTTGTGAATAACTAATTCACCCCCCTCTTAGTTATCCGACCTATTCAGAAATTGGTATCAAAGCTTGGCTCCTTGCAGATAGAGCTTAATCATTTGAGGGAGATCTTGGTTGTTTGAACAGATGGAAGGAGGATACTATGCTAATGAAGATTGATAGATCATGATGAGCGACATTGAGAGTACTAAATCATAAAATGATGAGTTGAAATAAAATTTGAAGGAAACAAATGCATGTATTGGTAAGCTAAGGAATTAGGTCTTGAAGTTTAAAGAAAAGCATAAGGAAGTCAGGCAGGAATTGAAGGAATATTCAAAGGAAAAGGTTGTGGAACTGGAGAAGATGCCGGATGAAAAGAAAATTCTAATGAATTTAGGAAATATGGATTAAAAAAATTAAAGGTAGGTTGGAAGAGGACCAAAGAAGAACTCAAACAAAAGTTGCAATATTGGAAGCAAACAAAAGGGGATTTTAAAAACACTTTTTATTAGAGTATGGAGGAAAGAAATAAATCTAAAGTATAAATAATATAATCAAGATGAATTCTAAAGAAAATAAGAAGATGGATCAGGAATTGAAGAAGCTAATATCAGAAGCTAAAGTGTGTGAGAGAAGTACCATCTTGGATCAGTTATTAGCCTTGTAGAACAGGTACAAAGATAAAGAAGGATTAGGGTTTACCAATGAATATTCAGATGTGAAGGATAAAGGCAAAGAAAAAGTAGTTGAAGCTGAAGTGATGTCTGAGGTAGTTGTAAAATGTCAAGAATTAAAATAGTTCTACAAGAAGGCATCTGGTAAGGCAACTGAATGCTCAAAGGTACTTATCTTTTAATGGGTGTTGTCACATTTGTAAGAATTTTGGTCATAAGGAAATTTATTGTAAGATGAGGAAAGATTTGAAGATCCAATGTTTTATTTGTCATAAGGTTGGTCATAAAGAAAGTCAATGCAGAAATCAAGTTTCTAAATCAGATAAGAAAAATGTAATGAATAATATCTTTCAAGGGAATTGTTACGTTTTTCACAACTATGGTCACAAGGCTAATCAATGAAGATCTAGAATTTAGTTGATGATATCAGGTCAGAGGAATGTTAATTGTTTCAAATGTGGTTATATTGGTCATTATGCTAACACATGAAAATCTGGTGGTGCTTTGGTAAATGCTGAAGAAAGGAATAATGTTTTGATTTCAAGTGAATCTTAGAAGACTAATATGATATGGAGGAAGAAAGAATGTGTTGGTGTAGAGAGAAATGTGGTACCGGATCTAGGTACTAGCTCTTCTAGTAACTGAGCTGAATGATTTGGCTCAAGGGGAGTATTAAAATGTTATATCAGTCACTTCCTCGACTTTGAGGAGATACCAGTTGCAACTAGCTTGTCTCTAGTATGATGATTGGAAAAATAATAATTGTAGTAAATTATTGATTGATTAATGTGCACAGTACGACTAGGTTGTGTCAACAATATTTAATTTTGGGTTGGAAAAACAATTATGATGGATCGAGGTTATAAATGTGAATTTCCAAAATTATTTGGCACTATTTCAAGGAGAAAACCAAAAGTCATTTAGTAGAGCTTGAGAAAAAGGTTGGAGAAATAATTTGTGAAGTATGATTATGGAATCTCAGTTGGTCGTTCGTGGTACTAGTGTGGGTGTATCAAAGATACTAAGGAAGGCTAAAATTGAGGAATTTGATCATGGTATAATCAGGTAGATGGAGAGTAGTTTATCTGCAGAATAATTGTAGAGAATACAAAATCATGGCTTGGATATATGCGGATAATTCCCTTGGTGCAATGATGAAGGGTTCATTACGCTTCTATTGAGTCAGTTTTAGGATGGAAACCTAATGTTGGAGAATCCCTATCAGGTGATAAAGAAAGTAATTAAACACATTATAGGATTATGTCGTATTGGAGATGTACTAGGGAAGAAATCAATCAGTTATGAAGAGGTGAAGAGGTTGACCACTATTGGTGGTGATCAATGTGCATTCCAAATAAATACCCTTTTTGATCAAGGGGCGAGGTATGTTGCCTATGGAATTTCTTATAATATTAAATTTCAGAATCATGATGGTGCCACTTTGGCTATGGCTATTTATATTTCTCATAAGGTGGCTAGAGAGAATGTTTATTTTAATCTATGCAAGATGTTGATAGACAATTTTCTTGAGAGTGTGAAGAGGGTTGTAGAGGAATACTATGCTTTTAGATTTAGTTCATTGGCGATGTGCTTAGCATCTTGTTTCATGTGATTATTACTTGGTGAAGATAATTTGGAGTGGAGGAATGGCATCCCTATTGGTAAGAATATTTTTCAATATCTAGAGTCGTTGGAGAATTGTGCATATGCTTACATAAGGCGTATTTCACTTCATTACATATGAGTGTTTGTTCTGGTTTGGTTTTTTTCGATGTAGTGACAGCATGTCATGGTGAGGAGGGTTCCTCCTCTGGTCAGAAAATGGTAGATGTTGCTATCGGTGGTTCCCCTCTAGAACTGAACAGGAGGAAGATTAGTAAGAAAGGAAAATAGATTGTTACTAATTCAGAGAGTGATTAAGAAAAGTATGAGGAAAATAAAGATGGAGAGGAGAAGGAAGAAAAAACATAAATTAAGAAATATGGGAGTTCTTCATCAGGAATCTGACTCTGTGGATTCTGATGTGGTTCAGTCATTGCTAGAAGATGATGCATTTTATAGAATTGGTGATATGTAGATTGGTTGCTTGTTGGTGATCAGGACAAATATTGAAGAGTTGTAGACTGATCACTTGATAAATAAGAAGAATATTGTTTCTAGAGTATGTCTGGTATGCTACCGGTTGACTTGGTTAGGAATGTTGAGGAGAGATTGTTGCAGAGTGGAGGTGATTATACAAGGTTCAATATGTCCATTGAGAATGAATGTATAGATGAAAAAAAAACACTACTCAGGTTGATTGGTGAGACCAAGGATTTCATAAAGGAGATTTTATATAGATATATATAAGTATTTTCTTTGATGGCCTACTGTTGTTGACAATTTTAGAGGTAGAATTGAAGTTATTAAGACAGAGTTGAATGAGCTAGAAAAGGCATATGACAATTTCAAGGACAATGAAAGAAAATAGAGGATTAAAGTTAGAAAATTACAAGGAGAAATGTTGCAGTTACAAAGGCAAAGAGAAGATCTAGTTAAGATATTTTGGTTGGTGAAGGACATGATTGACGTTCAATTAGATTATATATCTAGTATTCTTTCTAAAGAAGAGGATTATGGGTGGCAAATTTAGTCTCTGGATTGGATTACATCTTTTGATTTTCCAGTAAAACATGATAATTTTTGTGCTCGGATGGGTGTTGTTATAGCTAAATGGAAGAAGGATCCTTCAATATTGAAGGAAAGGTATAAGAAAGTTTTTATTGTTAAGTCTATTTTATTTATTTGAATTCTCCGTGTTGTGGTTTTGGCCCTTTTCCATTGTGGTAAAAAGGGGGAGATAAAGAGGAAGTCAAAAATATTAATGGAGTATCTATTCAAGGGGATCTTTTACTTTTTGCTTTTGGAATTTTTGGATTTTTTATGCTTTTGTTGTTTTTTCATCAATGTCAAAGGGGGAGATTGTTAGACATATTGATATGTTGTTGGCATTATTGTCATTGATGGCAAAACCTTCTTACAAACTACCTGGAGGTATTGGTTGGTTGTTGGTGGTATCAGTTTTGGTATCGGTTGGACAATTGTGGTTATCGATATTGATGGTCTTGGTTATATGCATAATAGGTTCAGTAGGTACAATTTTGGTGATCGATGACACATGTACTTGACTCTACTTATAAATTATATCTTTAGATATAGTTGTATACTTTCAGCATTTAGAATTGCATGGTGTGTTCTGTCAGTATCTGTTGACTGTTGTGCTTACAATGTTGTTCCAGGAATTTTTGATATCTAGAATTTCTTGCAGTTCATCAAGAGTTTTGTGTAAAGAGATGATATCTTATTATGGATATGTTTTATTATTTCTCAACTATTGGTTGGTTAAGAATTTTTGTTGAGCCATACTTGGTCTTGGTTGTTGCATTTTGATGGTTCCATAATTTACTTATCTTCTCAGTGAATGTAATATGAAGCATGTACATCTTAAGGGCAACCTATATTTAGGTTTTGTGGTAACGTGTTGTAAACATGTCTTATGTATGACCTAGTTTTAGAGTCGGTGGTAGTGTGTTGACTATAATTGTAATATATTTTTGCAATATATGTGTGTTATCAATTGGAACTCTTTCATGCATAATTAGATGCAATTATATCAATTCACACTTTATTAGTTAACCTCTTTTGTATTGGCAGTGAGTCTAATTATATTAGTAGTTTTCCTTATTCATATTTCAGAGTGGTTAGCCCGACCGATAGTGAGCCAATATGCAGTGAGAAAATTGACAGAGACCCCTTGTAAAGATCACCTTAATCGGTGTCACTTGAATCGGTGTTCGAGTTATGAGAATTAGTTTCTCCATGGTTTTTCCCAATTTGGGTTTCCATGTAAAGTTTGGTGTTCATTGTGTTGATCGTTTATGATTTCAAGGCTACATTTGTTATAAGTTTTAGAATTGTTTAAGTGCTTATTGATTAAGTACAAGCTTTAACAAGCATTTGTGAATAATTGATTCATCCCCCCTCTCATTTATTCAGCATGTTCGACAACTTAGGCACAATGTGCAGGGTTTTAGGATTGAAAATTTAAAATTTGCAGAGCGGGAAATTTGTAGAGCTATCAAGCTAAACTTAGCTTTCCCAATAGTTGGACCTATTTACATGTTAACTTAACTTAGATCTTACGTTTCTTTATATAAATTAGTTGTTAATGAGGACATGCATCTCATCTATTTCGTGTGTCCTATATCATTAACATATTATTTAAGTTATTTATCTTATGTCATAAGATTAATGCACATGCCAACATTTTGTTTAATCCCATCAAATATCTTTAGCAATAGTGATGAAAGTTTTTTTTGTTATTTTTACTTCTTATGGTAGCAAAATATCAATCTTCAAAAAAAAAAAAGTTCCTTAGGGCATACATTTTTTTAGAATTGTTTAAGCCCCTCATATTCCATGAGAGGAACTTAATTTTTAAATTTTAGTTGTTGAATCTAGGGTCCTCTACCTTCGATTGGTGATTTCCCTTTCTAATTCATTTTCCCTTGACAACCTTTGTGACGGATATCCACTCTTTAAATTTGGACCAACATCAATCCTTTTATTTTTAGTCTTCTATCCCTCCTCATCAATTTGAACACAACCACTTATGGATGGATCTAGTAATGAGAAGTTCTTCTTTAGAGAGTGGGAGAGGGCTTTGGTTTTAGGAGGGGAAATTTTTTATGATCCAACCTTTCCCATGAATTTTCAACTACCTAGAGAAGTAGGAATGGGGACCTCCCCTATCACTTTATTGCTTGTGGTAATAGGGTGGGGGATCTCCCCTTCCTCTAACTAAAATTCCCTTTCAGGAGTCTTTACACTTTGTTCCTCAAGTGGGGACTTTTTGGAGTTTCCATTAGTTTTAGTGTTCCTTTTGTGAAGGGGTACTCCACACTCTCTATCTTAAAGACTTCCCCTCTAGTTTTTCTTCCTCAATAGTACCCATAGTTGGGAAAGTATAATTCTCTTTCTATTTTTGAGGTCTCTATGGGGGCTCTACATTCTAAATTCAAATGTCACAGTTTGGAGCACTTTTGGTTGTAGACAGTGGCATTTTCATACACTAATTTGCCTAATTTGGAGTGAATGTTGATATTAATAATGCTCTCCCTAATTTTATCACTTTGCAATCCAAATTAGGAAAAATTGTGTATGAAAATGCTATGGTCTGCAGCCAAAAGTGTTCCAAACTATGACATTTGAACTTATAATGTAGATCCCCTAGAGACAAATCTATTTGAAACACAAATTTATTCAATGACCAAAAAAAATTCCATCATAGCATTTCAAGAAATTGTATTGTCAAAAACACGTGAATTCATATATTTTACATCATTCTTCAATTATAAAATTGAAATACCACTCTCCATCTAATTTGATATCCAAAACTTATCATCTAATGTCCTACTCATAATTACATTTAATTAATATAAATATATTAAACTTACTGTATTAATTCAACTAATCTGAATTCATAGAAAGGAGACATCATTTTTTTCTTTTTGAATAAATATCTTTTAGTTTTATTTCTATTATCTTTGAATATGCTCATCTTATAAATCATTGACTTTATAGAATAACACTAATAGAAAATTGATTTAACATGTTACCACTCTTTTTCCATATTTTATGTCCAACATTTTGACCTTCCTTCTTAATTAAATAAAATAAATAAATTTAATTAATTAACAAAAATGATCAAGTATGCATGGAGAATGATAGATAGACGTCGCTATCTGATAGAGTTATTATTAGATCATGTGTTGTTGATGCCAAAGAAAATTGTGGCCATCGGTAAGAGTTCCCTCAAAGGTATAAATATCTCATTGAGCGTAGCCATCCCATTGAAAAATCCATTAAAGATCTGTGAGACACCTAAGAAGTCCCACCAATGAGAACTGTTGCCCAACCTGAAGAAGGATCACCATCAACATAACTCCGTCGATGGAAACCATCGACATAGGTAACACTATCGACACTCATGATTGCCTCATTTTCAATGGTTATTGCTATACCAATAAACTTCATCAATAAGACTTCTACTGATGATCCTTTGGATTATCGCTCGTTGTTGGTTGATCGACAAGAGCTCCACTGACAGAAGATAACCTAGAAAATCCTTTGAGTTCTTGGGCTGAAATTTCCCTGGTGTGAAAATGTTGATCATCGACATAACCTCCATGAAGCTCTTTCGATGACACTGTGTCCATATTTCCCGCTTCAAATATGACCTTAGTTCTAGAAGAACTTGAAAAACCCGGCACTAAATTTTCCGTTGTTCTATTTGATCCTTTAGGTTCCAAAAACCCCCTAGGAACCATCAAATTCCTCCCCTCTTGGAAAAAGTGGGCACCATTGAATGATTTTCATTGGATGTCGAAAAATGTCCTTAGTTCCAAAAGTGCCTTCGAAACTCAAAAGTAGTTCCGGAACTACCCTCAAAACCTAAAATTCTTCCTCCTTAGCCAATTCTTCTCTTCTGTCTCCACATTGCAGGATTTGTCATTGGTTCCAGAACAAGTGTCGGAACCTGACACTAGTTTTAGAACATCCTTCTAAACCTGAAAGTCTCAAAACTTAGCCACTTTTGCCTCTTTCCATGAACTTATCGGCAAGACACTGGGACAACTCTGCCAAAAACAATATCGACAAGACTTCTGTCAATGCCACCTTGCACATTACTCACCCAAAAGACTCATCTAGAAGACCTACTTTGATGGAACCATAAGAGTAGCTAACACTATCGAAATGCACAAAACCCATATCCCTGACAATCCAAGCTATGCCGATGAAAAATGCGCTCCATGAAGACCAAACTCCTTATCGACGAGACTTACACTATCGAAACTCACATTGAGTTCCTTGTTGGGCTTTGAAATTTGAAAAGAGTTTTGAAAGTGTCGTTGAAACCCAAAATCCTGAAATCCTGAAAAGAGATAAAACCTTTTTCTTTTCATCTTGATAAAAGTGGGACTTCCCTTGATCCTTTAGTTCCATCTTAAGTGTTAGAACCCGATATTAGTTCTAGAACTGCTCCCAAAACTTGAAAAAGCCTACAAACCCCTACTTTCTCTTAGTTCCATCCTTACATTTGGATCCCGAAAAGAGTTCTGAAACAACACCAAAAACCTGAAAGATTAAAGACAACCACTTTATTTCTTTCTAATAAAATCTATCAGTGAGACTTCCTTACTGCTCTAGTGATACCCATTGTCCTTCGTATTACCATTTGCCTGATCCCATCGAAGTGACTCCTACTGATGTTCAACCCATTGGTGAGACTTACACTGTTGGATCACAAGATTTCATCATTCCTGATAGTGTAAGTTATGTTGACGACACTTGTCAAGGTCATTTTGGCAATACCCAAAGATGTCTTGTTGAAACCTTTCGTTGATCGTTGCGCAAAGACCTGTATCGGCAAGAGCTACACTGATGAACTTCATCGGTGTAACCAACACTATCAGACACCCACATTTTTTTATTTCTAACAGTGATGGCTATGCCGATAGAAACTTTTGGCAAGATCTCAATTCACTATACCAATATCTGCATTTGGTTCCCAAAGGACAAACTGTTTGAATTGTCAAGGAAGCTTTCAACTAGTCTCACCGAAATTGATCCTATTGAAGCACTGTAAGATCATATCGGTATAACCTGGAGAATGTCATGGTGATAAGCCCGATCTGAAGGTTTTTTTCTTGATTAGCTTTGCATATTGGCTCAAGTTTGCACTCACTAGAACACTATGAAGGAAATAATGATCTGGGGATCTGATGGGTGACCAAAATGGTCAACATTTACCATATGCCTATGATCTAGAGAGGATCACAACCAAGTCATCCTTAATTGTAAATTTAAATAAGAACCCACTTGATGGGGAGGTCACCTTTCTCCTAGACTCCTACTCTTTCTTAGGAATCTCACCTTGGACCCTATTCACTTCAGGATCCTTTAGACTCACACTTGAGTCTCTTAAGGTTACTCACAGACCCTAACCAGAAGGATTTCTATACTCCCTCACTCCTAGGTTTCCTACCCACCGAAATGCTTCACTCTTCATCTTATCTTGCTCTCCATGACTAAATAAAGTCAGTCATGCACCTTCTCCTTCTATCTCTCTCTCCTACAAGTTCTCTAGCCAGACCATTTAGCTCGCCTAGGACTTGTCTACAATTCTGACTAGCCTCTTCTCAATTCCAAACACAGAAATAGAAATAAAATATATGAGGGATGCTTCTTGACGGTCACACTCCATAGGATGGATTATAAGAGTCAAAAAACATCCATGATCCTTGACTGACTTCAAAATCCTACTCTACAAAAGTCTGCTCACAATAGAAACACACACAAAAAACACAGGAAACTATCCTTTTATTGAAAATCTGAGAATTACAATGTAAACTGAAAAATATTCTATGCGAGTCTGCTCAGTCTCTAATTTCTCCAACCTCTCCTTTACAATTTTTTTTTCCTTGATCATATATTCGGCCTCTTCTTGATTTGTAACCGTTTCTAGGTTACCCACCATCTGAAGATTCTAACTACCTCAGCTCTTCATCTTCCTCCTGCAACTGTCATCATTCTTAGCATGGCTGTCGACGTGGACAACATTTTCCTCCGTGGCGTTCTCTTTTTATCTTGGCATTTTCTTCCAATGTTGACAAGTCAAATCTTCCTTTAGTCGTGATATCGCAGTACTGATAAACTTCACTGCTTGTTATCCTGCGATCACGTGACTCACAGTCATCTCGTTGTCGCAACACTTTTTGACTTAACCGCCTGTGATCCTGTGACCTTGCTACACTGTTGTCACATCATCGTAACACTGAGTGACTTAACTGCCTATGATCCTGCGACCTTGCTACACGCTGTTATCCTGTCATCACAACACTGAGTGCCTTAACCGCCTGTGATCCTGCGACCTTGCTACACATTGTTGTCGCATCATTGCCACACTGAGTGACTTAACCACCTGTGCATCTGCCGACTTGGCAACAAGCCTTAGTCGTGTAATCACAGACCATTTGATGCTAACCGTCAATTATCTTCCGACTTGGCGACCAGCCTTTGTCATGTCATCGCAGACTATTTGATGCTAACCGCCGTTCATCTCTCGACTTAGCGACTAGCCTTTGTCGTGTAATCACAGACTGTTTCACATTAACCGCTGATCATCTGCCGACTGCGCGACTGACCCGCTCTTTCGCTAGGAGTTAAGAACTGTTAATGTTTTAAGAAAAAGACTGACTGCTAACTGTGAGCTGCTCCCGGACCACCATTTCTAAATAGCTAGGGCTTCAGAGTGAAAACCCTAGGGTGCTCTGCACCATACTCCCCCATCTGCGAAGGGAGAATTTAGTTTGAATTAGTCGACAACAATGCCGAACTAATTCCTTGTTTTCTGTAGTCTTCTTCGTCCACCCATGTCGCTTCTGCTTCTGGTAACCCTAACCATTTGACAAGGTATTCTCTGTATACCCTTCGCCGAGTTGTCTTCTAAACTTGTGAATCCAAGATTTTCTCTTCTTGCAACTTGGACTTAGCTTTCACCTGTATATCTTGAATATCTTTTCCTTCTTCCATCTTTTGAGTAATCTCAGGTATCACTGGTCCTCTGTATGGAATAAGATCCTGCACATTAAAAAAAGGTGACATCTCCAAATTGTTAGGTAAATCAATTTTATAGGCATTCTGCCCATATTTCTCCAATATCTTGCAGGGACCTATTCTCCTCATTTGCAGTTTAGTAGGAATCCCCTTCTGTAATCTGGCTTTGTTCAGAT
>MU227120.1:33544-45216 GCA_018584345.1 Thuja plicata | reverse complement strand
TCGCCTAGGACTTGTCTACAATTCTGACTAGCCTCTTCTCAATTCCAAACACAGAAACAAAAATAAAATACATGAGGGATGCTTCTTGACGGTCACACTCCATAGGATGGATTATAAGAGTCAAAAAACATCCATGAGCCTTGACTGACTTCAAAATCCTACTCTACAGAAGTCTGCTCACAATAGAAACACACATAGAAAACACAGGAAACTATCCTTTTATTGAAAATCTGAGAATTACAATGTAAACTGAAAAATCTTCTATGCGAGTCTGCTCAGTCTCTAATTTTTCCAACCTCTCCTTTACAAGTTTTTTTTCCTTGATCATATATTCGGCCTCTTCTTGATTTGTAACCGTTTCTGGGTTACCCGTCGTCTCAAGATTCTAACTACCTCGGCTCTTCATCTTCCTCCTGCAACTATCATCATTCTCAGCATGGCTGTCGACATGGACAACATTTTCCTCCGTGGTGTTCTCTTTTTATCTTGGCATTTTCTTCCAATGTTGACAAGTCAAATCTTCCTTTTGTCGCGATATTGCAGTACTGATAAACTTCACTGCTTGTTATCCTGTAATCACGTGACTCACAGTCATCTCGTTGTCACAACACTTTTTGACTTAATCGCCTATGATCCTGCGACCTTGCTACACTGTTGTCGCGTCATCGCAACACTGAGTGACTTAACTGCCTGTGATCCTGCGACCTTGCTACACGCTGTTATCGCGTCATCGCAACACTGAGTGCCTTAACCGCCTGTGATCCTGCGACCTTGCTACACACTGTTGTCGCGTCATTGCCACACTGAGTGACTTAACCGCCTGTGCATCTGCCGACTTGGCGAGAAGCCTTAGTCGTGTAATCGTAGACCGTTTGATGCTAACCGTCGATCATCTTCCGACTTGGCGACCAACCTTTGTCGTGTCATCGCAGACTGTTTGATGCTAACCGCCGATCATCTCTCGACTTGGCGACCAGCCTTTGTCGTGTAATCGCAGACTGTTTCACGTTAACCGCTGATCATCTGTCGACTACGCGACTGATCTGCTCTTTCGCTAGGAGTTAAGAATTGTTAATGTTTTAGGAAAAAGACTGACTGCTAACTATGATCTGCTCCCAGACCACCATTGCTAAACAGCTAGGGTTTCGGAGTGAAAACCCTAGGGTGCTCTACACCACCACTGACATTGCACTTGTTTTAACACTCCCCTTCAACATCCATTTAAACCATTGTTCTCCTCACCATATCTATAGTCAACCTAAAGGAGAAAAATTTCCCAACTAATGTAGTATTCATACAAGAAATAATAAGGTCAATAACTGAGTCCAACAATATAATTATAGTTCATTCCTCTATTTGTAAGTACTCAGGGGTTAAATCTTGATCAATTTGTCCTCGATTCCCACTAACATGTGCATTTTTTCACCCATTAGGTCACAAGTTCTCCTTTGGAAGTACATGCTCCAATTTATTAGTACCCTCAAGAGTGTTAGCATTGTAGCTTGGAATGGAGTCAACAACACCCCCATACTGTCCATCTATGTATTCTTTGGTAGGGACCTCAATAAATGACACTTTTAAAGTATCTAGGGGAGGGCCCCCAAGCAGAAAACAGAGCCCCCACCCATCTTGGGCACAATGTGCAGGGGTTCAGGGTTGAAAATTTAAAATTTACAGAGTAGGAAAGTTGTAGAGCTCTTTGCTCTCACATCCTGATGATGGATCATGGAGTGTGATCCGAAACGTTGATGTACAAAAACATACACAATCAAATCCAGAAACTCAAGCTTTCAAATTCAAATGGATTGTGGAAATCTGATAGATTTAGTTGTAGAGCTATCGAGATAAACTTAGCATTCCCAATAGTTGGACCTATTTACATGTTAACTTAGGTCTCAAGTTTCTTTCTAGAAATTAGTTGTCAATGGGGACATGCATCTCATTTACTTCTAGTGTCCTAGATCATTAACATATTATTTAAGGTAGTTATCTTATGTTATAAGATTAAGACACATGTAGACATCTTGTTTAATCCTATCACTCACCTTGCCTATATAAACAAGGCTAATGTATACTCCATAACAATATCTTATAAATCTTAATATCAAGAAAGCTCATTTCTTGCATACTCTCGTGTGAAAGGTTTCTTTCCTTTTGTAGGAAATCTTGGATGTTGAGCTAATCTTAAGCTCCTAAATAATATATTTGAAAAATTAGAAATGAAAATACTCACACATGCTCATTTTTGGAATTATTAATAAGTTTATGTCTAGAATTACATATGTAAACTATAAATTCTTCAATTTTGGACATAATTGAGAGTGATCTGGGCTTGGATTTGGTAGCTAAAATTGATGCAAAAGTGGCGCATACAAGGAAATTAGGTGGGCCAGAACTAGACACAAAATAAACTATTGTACTAGTAGAAATCTGATCGATTTAATAGGTCGATTCAACTTGAAAATTGTGGTTTTGTAATTTAAAGAACAAAAGAACAACTTTCTCAAAGTGAGGCAAGGTACTAAACCATGGTAAATAACAATAAAGAGTCCTATGGGCTAACTTAGCAAATTCATCAAGGTTGGATAAATTGAGAGAAATCACATGAGTTGTGTTGGACCATCAAGTCATCATCAAAGTGCCATATATACCTATGTAATTTGAGACACTTACAAGTACACCAATTTATAGTTACAAATCTATTTGAAACACAAATATATTAAGTGTAAAAAAAAAAATTTCCATCATAACATTTCAAGTAATTATATTGACAAAAACACATGCATTCATATATTTTACATCATTCTTCAATTATAAAGTTGAAATACTGCTCTCCATCTAATTTGATGTCCAAAACTTATCATCTAATTTCCTACTCATAATTACATTTAATTAATCTAAATCTAACACACTTACTGTATTAATTCAACTAATTTGAATTCATAGAAAGAAGAAATAATAAAAATATTTAGTCTGATTTCTATTATCTTTGAATATACTCGTCTAATAAGTAATAGACTTATAGAATAACACTCTTTTTCCATATTTTCTGTCCAATATTTTGACCTTCCTTTTTAATAAAATAAAATAAATTTAATCAATTAATAAAAACGGTCAAATATGCATGGAGAATGATAGATAGACGTCGCTCTCTCAAAGAGCTATTATTATATGACTACGTAAATATATTTCAAAATTTTCAATACTTCGCACGAGTGGTATGATCATTGTTAGATTCTTCGAATATCTATCACATCAGTCAACTAAAAAATGACGAAAACAAAAAGTTGTCCTTGAAGGAGACAATTAAGATTTGTCCGGGGAACATCATTCTATCTGAAAGGTTAAAATAATATTTAGTACTTTTTCTGGAAAAAAACAAATCTCTCAGGTAAACCAACACAAATAATAAATAATAAATAATAAATAAATTAGCACTTTTTAAATCAAAAACACAAATAATAAATAAATTAGCACTTTTTTATATCATAACTGATAATATTAATTACAATAATGAAATTGTATATAAAACCTTCTTCAAATACTTTTGTATTACACTGTATAGACTGTAATAGTGAAGGTAGCTAAATTTTGTATCTCACTGCATTTGGTAATTTCATATCTAAAAGACTATCCATATCGATCAATGGTTGCTCCTGCACAATACGTCGAAAATTATTAATTTATGGAGATTCTAGTACCATTCAAGGCCATCATAATGCAAAAGGTTCTATTATTATACAAAAATTAAAAATAAATGATAATTTAGTTTAACGATAAAGGTTATGTTAGAAATACTTAAATTATGTTTTGTTCAAATTTTCTATAATACAAAACAAAAAATAGTTTGATAAAAGAGTGGGGTTTGGTTTTAGAGGCTCATCAAAATGTATTAATGGAATCAAACACGGATTATATGATATTTCTATCAGGATTTGCGTAGCTGGTACAGAAAGCACAACACTTATCAATTGATGAGTCGAAGAGGCTCTATAATGAATGGTGAGAATAAGGTACAACACTTGTTGAAGGTTTTACAAATATGATTGCAAACTAAGTTGGCTTAATTTTGGAAGAAATTTCATAGTTAAGTGCACTTTAATTGGAGAAGTATAAGGATGGGTGACCTCTTAGTGACCTCTTAGTAACGCTCATAATGGGTGGTAAATGTACAATTCATTCTCATAAGAGATGGGTTCTTGTGAATCACTACTTATGAAACATGGGTCAATGAGATTGATTAGAAAATTACAGAGTTGAATTCTCATAACAATAGCACAATTTGATTTGCTATGAAAAATATCTCTTACTTATCAAACAAAAGATTTTATTAGAAATAAAAGAATTGTTATGAACAATTGAAAACAGATAACTTCGTAGTAAACGTGATCACTTACTCATCTATGATCAGATGATTACATAGCAATATCATCAAACAGAAAATGTCAGATGATATATATGCTCAGATCTATCATTAATTTAGAAACTGCCGGATTTGTAGTAAAAAAAAAAGTACTGTATAATAATTGGGCCTGGCTCTGAAGCTCATTAACCATAACAGGGGACTCCATTAACACAATCAGAAATTCATAAGTATAATCGTCAAATAAAAATGGCTGACTTCAGGGGAATATCATTAAACAGGAAGTATGAGATTGCACAAATCTACCATTTGAATTAGAATCAGCCAATCTATAAAAGGCCCTTACTGCACATTGCGTACATAAAAGATGTAAGATATATGGAGTCCCCTGGCCCATCAAAAACTGAACATATTAGTATCATACAATAATTAGGCTTGGCCTTGAAGCTCACCATAAACTGAAACAGGGGACTCTGTAAAATAATCATTCAATCTAGACAGAGGAATTCTAAAATATCAGAAACGGGAAGATGCATAAAGTGATCAAGAGAGATCAGGAATTCATATTACAATCGTTAAATGGAAACAGAAACAGACTTAATACAAATGGTTAAAAAGCAATAGATAGGGGGATTCACTAGGTTAAGGTATTGGTTCAGAGGATGACAGTTCTTTTTTGTATCTGTTAACACCCCAGCTCTGATCACAAGGATCATTTAGCGGAAGAAAGAAAATACAGAGGAATAACTGGCTTACCGTTTATCATCAGTTCTTTTTCTTTGTGATTACAGTCTGAAGGATACGGAACTTCATAGCTTCCAGACGGTTTCCTGGATTACACGAATCAAAATAAATTATATCATCATGTGGTTAGGAAATTATAGCCAGAAAATATTCAAGGTTAGCTGATTCCCTATACCTGAAAACCCCAAAAGTTATATTCATTAATATAACACCCGTTTTCAAATATCTTTTGAAGAATTTTTTTAAAGTTCTGCCTGATCCGTTATACAGGACAAGCTTCATTGGTCATCAAAACACATTTAAAAAACTCATTTTAGTTCACATCCAGTAATCTTATTTAGTGTGATCCAAAATACAAATGAAAAAACTTACAGAATTGAATTCAAAATCACTTAAATCATCTAAAAAAATGATCAAAACTCGAACCTTTTCTTTTGAAAACCCCAAATTTCTGATCTATTTCCAAAAAAGCCACAAATTACATCTATCAAAACAGTCACTTAATCACACCCAATAATCTTATTGACTGTATCATTTTTCTGGGTTCTAAAAAATCATGTCTCCCATCAAAATCCAAATGCCAAATCTTTTAAAAACTCATTTTAGATCACACCCAGTAATCTTATTTAGTGTGATCCAAAACACAAATGAAAAAATTTACAGAATTGAATTCAAAACCATTTAAATCATCTTCATAAATGATCAAAACTCAAACCTTTTTAAGTCTTTTGCAAAACCACAAATTTCTGACCTATTTCCAAAAAAACCACAAATTATATCTATCAAAACAGCCACTTAAATCACACCCTATAATCTTATTGACTGTATCATTTTCATGGGTTGTAAAAAATCATGCCTCCCATCAAAATCCAAATGTCATATCTTTTAAAAACTCATTTTAGATCACACCCAGGAATCTTATTTAGTGTGATCCAAAACAAAAATGAAAAAACTAACAGAATTGAATTCAAAACTACTTAAATAATCTTCATAAATGATCAAACCTCAAACCTTTTTTAGTCTTTTGAAAAACCCCAAATTTCTGACCTATTTCCTAAAAAAGAAAAAAAAATCACAAATTATATCTATCAAAACAAAATCTCAAAACTCTCAAAACCCCTACTTTAATTTAGCAGAACAAAATGTCAGAACTCCCTGGAGACGAAGACTAGGATAGGATATGAGATATGAAAGAAAAAGAAAAGCCCAACAGAAGAAAACATAGAATCTTGAATGAAAGCTATATACTTATTTCTGCCTCAGTTGTACTGGGATTGTGCAGGAATGTAGCCCATCTATTTTCTCCCAAATTAACATTAGTAATCCCTGACATGGTGTCCTTCAATCCCTCAACCTTCTCTTTAGCCTTTGTAACCTTGTCAATGTGACCAAGTTGGAAACTAGTCGTCTGTGAGTCTGACATTGCGCTGATGAAGCTCAAAATTGCAGTCTTTTTTGGCTTATCTTCAAACGGAAAAAAAAGTTTAAGCAACCCTCCTCCAAAGAGAACAGAACATGGACCTTCATTAATGTGAACCCATAGGCTTAGAAGGTTAAAAGTAAACAGCTGTGAATTGTTTATTATTAAGATTTTGCGGTGGGCCAAACAATCAACAGTGCACCGCCAATTAGAAGGCTTGGACAGTTGGTAAAACTAACATAGTGCAATTTATTTGGTAGCTCAAGATAAAGCCACAGTTGACGTTGTGACAATTGAATTTATTACCTGCATTAGTCTCTCTTTCTTTCAATTTGGTGACTTGCTTTATAAGTAATTTTCGTCACACACTGAAATTTAAGTGGTCTTTTAAAGAGATTTGTGTTTCTTTTTCATGTGATGTATCGGGATCGCATGCATTTTGTTAGATTTTAGAGTGTGGCTACTGGATTTATTTAATTGCTCTAATATATTTAAATATTTAAGTTTCATTTTATTCTCACTTTTATTTTATTTTTGAAAACAGAAAAACAAACTCAATCTTTTTGTTTATTATTATTTTTCATTGAGGTGAATAAGTATATGCTTCAAATAAGGTTTCATTCATTCTATAAAATCATAATTAAAGTTCTGATTAAAAATATCATAAGCTTACTTTCTAATAATAGATATTGTTGGATCTGTTAGCATTTTTAGAGTTTGTCTTGCTTCTAAGGGTGGGGTATTTTAGAAGGGAGCTTCCTAAAAAAAATTAGATGTTGTTGAGATTTTTAAGGATTATTTTAAAGTAGAGGTGTCATGAATTTTGTAGTGTAGTTGATATTTATAAGTTTAAGTTCCAATATTTAAAGAAGCTAGTGGTCCTATGCATTGTGTTATTTAGCCTATTGAGTAATAAATATAAAATAACAAAAAAATGAAGGGGTAAAAATTTAAATGGTGAAAAGTAGGGGGTGTTGTTTTTAATGTCAATGTTAAGCTATAATTATATTAGAATTATATCTACATTATATTTGACACAAACAACCTATTGAATAAGACATGTAAATTTCACAAGCCATGTAGAGTAGATAAAAAACCCTAAATTTAATATTAAAAAACTTTAATAACATTTAAATTATTCAATGATTAAGAATGGATTGAGAATAACTAGAATGAGGAGTCCCTATATAGAAATATGAAATTCATGATTAATAGGATCTGTACTTGAGGTCACTACTTCCAAATTGTCAATCACTCAGTTGTTAGACAAAAATAACAATATTTTCCAACTAGCCAATTTTCACTAAGTGGAGAAAAAAAAAGGAATTCTCTACAAGATAAATAATCACTCATTTGATGAGCTCCTCTTATTTTACAATAGAGGTGAACAACTATTAAATGCAACTTATAAATTTTATCAATTACAATCAATTATTGTCAATGATTTAATTGTTCTCAAAACATTAAATTGGTTTGATATGACTAGAAAGTGGTTCAAAAATAGTTTCATATTGATTTCATAAATAGCAACCCATGCTATCCAAACTTATTTCCGCTTTATAATTATAGTAAAAAATAAAGTAGACCCTTCTAACAAATAAAAAAATTGGACTATTATTTTCTATCTTTGCCTCAACAATCTATTAGAATGTGATTTTTTACATAATTCAAATTTCTTTTATTTATTGAAGTGTTTCACATGATTTGACTTATTTAATACAATAATAAACAATATCTTGAAGAACTTTAGTATTTATAATTATAATAATATCAAAAGTCAAAGATAAAATAAATTTTCACAATTAAAATGAAAAGACAATAAAAATTAGATTAAAATATTCATCTATACACTAATTATTCCCAACAAGAATCATACAAGATAGATAACTGAATGAAAAAGTTAAATATAAATTATCATCATTCCTATATTTTTTAAATTTAACATTTTGATTAGACAAAAATATCGCATAGAATTGCATCCCACAAGTATATAAATATACTTTACTTATCAAGACAAGAATACACTAGAGAAAAAATATCCTTCTTTATTGTGTTCAATAAATATTAGAACAATCTATTCATCATTTTTCCCCTCTATCCAAAGCTTAACTTTGATAATGATCTTACCAACAAAATAAATATTATTCTATAAATTACCTTTCAATGTGTACCAATTTTCTTTTGCATGTGTTTCCCTTCCATAAATAAAATATGTTCTCGTTCTATAAATGGCAACCTAATGAGACAGGAGTCGCGGGGCCCACATCATCTAGCTGAGGATATCATGAAAAATTCTATTTATATGAATGTCATCAATTTTCAAAATTTCAGATATTTCATTTAATACAAGAAAAAGGCAAAGAAATCTTTGACTCTTTTTTTCACCTAAAAGTTTGCCGGGCAATGCCGTATGCAATTAAACTTTTACGTGGATCTATCACTTCGTTTATTATCACAATCTTACGTGGCACTTTTGTATCCACTACTCAATTAATTTATTAGATGTACCTATCTCCAATTATAAGTTATAAATTTTCTAATTATAAGTTATAAATTTTATGGCAAATTCCACGCTGAAAATTCAAGAGAGATTTTCCTAAATTGCAAAGAAAGATACACTAAATATAGAAAACGGTATCCAAATGTCATCCTTTTAAGTCGAAGACTAAAAGGAAATATAGTGGATTATAGTCCACAACCTCGAATTTGACGGCCACCCCTATTTGTCATATGATTTTTTAATGGAGGTTTAGTCAATTTTAATGTCTTTCATTTTACATTTTAATAAAAATGGTGATCGTTAAATTTTAAATTTATATTGAATTCTTTTAAACTTAAGTATTTGTATCCATTTGATTAGTAATACATATTATATGTATTAAATATTTTTTTAATATAAAAGTGAAAATAATTTAGTTACTATTTTAAAACATATTATTATATATGCAAAAAACTAAATTAACTAACGAAGTTTCTAAGTTCATATGCTTTATTTTAATAGGATTTAAAATTAATATAAATATATTGTAAAAGAAATACAAAAATGAAAAGAGCTTAAGGAAAGAATCCAAGTGAGTGAAGCAAAACAAAGTATTTTACTATAAACACAATGAATGAGAGATTGCTTCAAGATCTATCACCAAAATCATCAAGATGCTCCAAGATCAACACAATGAGACAAGTATATTATTGATCACAAGAAAAAAAAGAGCAAGCCCATTCTGCAAGAGGGGCTCATTCTTTTAATTGTTGAGCATGTTAATAAAGTTGCGGCTAGCAGCCCTCTTATCCTTTCGCCTAGAGACTTTGGCTCTGCTAAGGCTTTGGGTAAACGGATTCGGGAGGGGGAGGATATTGCAGAACTGACTATTAATAAATTAAAATTTGATAAGAAAGGTATGGAAACGGACTCTGAAGGCGATAGTGCTGATGGTTATGTGAATGCTGATTATGTCCCCCATACCCAGTCTGACGACGAAAGTAAAGAGTCCCTGTCGGTTTCAGTGAGTGACTATAGTGATGAAGAGGGCAAGAATGTGTTTGCCCATAATGCTCAGGATAAAGGTAATGACCCTGAAGATATTGGTGGGGATGTGGGTGGTCAGAAGGTTCCCATTTTGGTCAATTACGCTAGCTCTGAAGATCATGATGTTCCAATCTATCTGAGGCTTGAAATGGTCATGGAGGTGGAGTCAGAGAGGAAGGTGGATAATGTGACGCCTGGTTTGGAGACTGCTGAGAAGAGCAATTTCCCTTCAAGCTCTAGGAATATTATGTTTGCAAGAACGATCAACATGCAGGAACAGAATGTGCAATTCCTTCAAGAAGACATGGATGAAAAAATTGATCCCCCTTTCGAGGCTCTCCAAACTGCGAAGGCGATGTCGATGTATTTGTTCCGCCTAATGAAATGGGTCTTCAAGAAAATAAAAAGCCCCAATCTCAGTTTTCGATCCCTTTTTGTGAAAGTTGATCTTCTTCAGGGTAATATGGATTCTGAGTTGGTGGGGATTGAAGGCAAGAAGGATAAAGAGGAGGTGGATAATATGAAGGATCTGCGGGATAGAATGGATATCATTGAGAACACCCTAAAGAAGCACATGAAGGATAATAACCTTTTTATGGGTTCTGCGATGGAGTGCTTCAACACCATCAAGCTGGAGCCGGATGCTGGGTCTCCAATTGGGAAGATTAAGGATGATAAGGATGAAGAGGAAGATGTTGGTCCGGGAAAGCGCACACGTTCTGCCAAAAAGAAGAAAATTCAAGACAGGATCCTGGAACTCTCAGACTATAACGCTGCTCTCAAGAAGGTGTCTGAGGCTAAGAAGGAAGTGGAGGGAACTCTTCTGGAGTTCGCCTAGGTCCTGTTGTTCCCCCACTTTTTTGCTGCTTTGTTTTTTGGTTTTCGATTGCTGGGTGGTCTAGTTGGTTTCTAGTTTTTTGTGTTGGTTCTGGGTTTGGCGGACTGGTTTATAGTCCTGTTTCAGTTTAGTGGACTTATCGACTATTCATTTTTTGTAATTCTTGTAAGGGGTTTCGGGTCCCCCTAAAACCTATTTTTACCAGCAATAAAAAATACAATGAGACAAGAATTTTGAAAGGAGAAAACTAAGAAAAACCCCTTGCGTGTATAATATGAATGAGACAAAAAATCTTAGAGAAAGAAAGAGAACGTGAGCAAGAAGCTCACTACAACAATGAGAGAGCAAGAGTTGAGAATGTGACGAAAAAATAGTAGAACTGAGAATATTGTTTATGAAGTATGTAGAGAAGCATTTCTTAAATAGAGATGAGTTATGGAGTTAGAATGTAACTCGCATGTTCTATGAATGCCACATTTATATTAAGTGGGTGCCAAGTGTGAGAATCCTCTTAAGGAGGAATAAGTTAATTTTCTTAATAAAGGAAATAAAAGAAACGAGTTATCCTTCCACTTGGACTAGAGTACAAATTATATTTTAAGATACCTTGGCTTATCCATACTTAAATAATACACCAAGGAAATATTATTAATTCTGTTGATGTTTATAGCTTCGATCAGATAAAATGATCTTAGCATTGAATTAAATAGACATCATTATATTATTCTATATATGCATATTAATATATATATATAAATAATAATGATATTATTATATATAT
>MU227120.1:2747-13054 GCA_018584345.1 Thuja plicata | reverse complement strand
GGAGAGATCCTATCTAATCCTTGAGTCCTTATGGGACTGATTTTGAATCCCCCTTTATCCTCACATAACTTTATCTCCACTTCTTTATTGAGTTGAGTTAGAAGGTTATTGTTTTTGGATGATTTTTAGGGATTAACATCTTCTTCGATAAAGTTTTCTAATATTCTAGGACTAATTATGACCGAATTAGAGTTAAATTTTAACTGGATGGGGAGGATGCATTTTTGATGAAATTCCATTTCCACTATGATTATTTTATCCGTTTGATTAAGAGCTGACTCAGCAATCCTGATGAATTTTCCAATTTTATTACCTATAGTACTAATGATTTCCTTGGTAGATAATTGCAAAGGCAGGTTTTTTAGAGAGATTGTCTTTTCTACTCTAAAATCCTTTAAATGCATTGGGTTGAACAATGGAATCCATTCAAAAAAAGAAAAGGAAATGTTCCTAAATTTAATATCCTTTCTGTTTAGAATTCTATCCTTCAAATTCTTATTACTGCAGTCTATAAAAATGTAATGAACCATGAGGTGTGATATACTTACCTCCCTCGGCAGTAGTAATGATAATTCCTTCAACACATTATTGATAGGTACTCCCGTACCATTCCAGATACAAATCAGACCTTGTTCTGCAAAGTGTTTCTGTTGCTGCATAATAACATCACTATCTAAAATGATAGTATCATAATGACACCCAAGATTATTCTTATCTAATTTTTGCTGGATAGATCGCCTATGAGGGGGTGAATAGGCTACACTCTTTAAAGCTTCATGAGATAAATCATTATAAAAATCATGTTTACTCCTATTATTACTGACCATAGTTAATGATTTCCTCTCCATCCTTCTGCGTTGAGGAGGGCTATATTTTGAATTGTTAATCATTGGGGCATCACAACCAAAATCTATGCCATTATGATTAGATTTTCCTCCAGAAAAGGGTGGGATCTTTGTGAGATAAGGGTAGGGCTTTGTGGCTTTTGGATGGATCACATCCATCTTATTCTACCATGCCCTATAGGCCTTATCCAGAAAGGTCCCATTCCTTTTGTGGGGGGGTGAGTATTTGCTTTTACCATTATCTTCCTCTTTAAGAAAATCAAAAGAATTATTCAAAGATAAATTGAAAGAACTGTGGGATGGCGGGTACCTGTTAACCTTTTTCTTTCTTTTTACCATTTTCCATTTGCAATCATTCTTCATTGTGCTAACAGGAGGTGCTTGAGTAGGTAAGATCCTGCCTTCCCCCTTAGAAGATAGGGGTTCATTGGTTCTGCAATCTAAGTATTGCTCAGGTCTTCCCACTTTAGCAACTCTATTGCCTATGCCCATTTTTGCATACTTTGTTTTTGCATAAATATTTATTTGCCTGTCCAAGGTTTGGACTAAAAAAACTTTCGGCTTAACATCCCTACTTCGCATAGGGATTATATTATTAGCCCAGAATTTGGAACCAGGTTTTTCAACCCTAGCATTATCCTTAAGCTTTTCACCCTGAGATCTCATTTCCTACTTATCTGATTGTGGAACTTCATTAGGGTTTTCAGAGGAGCACTTAATCTGAGCTGAATCAACAATGGAGGGGTTTGGTTTTTCTCGACTGAAGATTGCAAGTAATTCCAAATCCACATTTTGATCCGCTAATTTCTTTTTCTTTGCTATGAATTCATCCAGATGATCATACGAAGGATGAGGCTGTACAGGTTTTCGGCAATCCTTCTCCTTATGGCCATAAAGCCAACAATTATAGCAATAGCTTTAAAATTCCTCATTTTTGCCTTGCTTCTTAGAAGCCTCTGTAACCAATTTGGGCATTTCTGCCCTGGATTTTGTCTTGTTGAAAATGTCTGCATCCTTTGTCGCATTTAGGTTAGAGTGAACAAGACCAACATTTATCTGTCTTCTATGAAAGGCAAGTTTCCTTTTCATGTGTAAAGTTCGCATTTTCGCTATATTTTAACTACTACATGCATGAACAAAAAATTATGATTAGTATTATTGTTATATGAGGGCCTAGAATTAAATCTGTTATTTGAATGACTATTATTATAATTATTATAATTATAATTATTATTATGATAATATTATTAGAAGTGTTATGATTATATGATCTATTATTTTGATTTTGATGCTTAGACACAAAAGCATGTTCATAAGATCTAAGAGTACCAAATTGTAGTAACCTAGCTTCCTCTTGACGTAATAAATTTTGAAAAATAACATAACTTAATTCAGGAGCTAAACTAGGAATAGCAAGTTGAGAATGAATGTTAGTAATAAAATGTTGAAATTCTTTAGGAAGACATTTCTTTAGAATGATAGTAATTAATCTAATATTAGTTAAAGTAACATTTACACCACTTAATTGAGTTTTAATAATAGCAAATTTAAGTAAGAATTCATCCATGAATTTGAAATATGTATACCTCAAGTCTTCCAAGTTTTCTTAGAGTTGAATCTTTTGTGATTCTGTGGAGCCGTCATAAGTTTGTTTTAAAATGTCTCATGCTTGATGGGCTTCGATGCAATGTCCAATCAAGACGTATAGATCATGAACAATAGAAAGACCAATTAATCCAAGAGCTTTGTCATTTTTACCTTGCCATGCATCTATGTTGGCTTGAGAAGTGGTGGCAGCCGGTTTAAGAGAGGCATCTATAGCAATTTCTGGCAAATGCTTAAAATGAAATATAAAAGAAATATGTGTCTTCCATTGATGATAGTTAGAACTGTTCAATTTGATTTCAGGAACTAATGTTGACATAGAGATCAAATTAATACAAGAAACTATATGTTAAAAGAAATCTAAAAGAGGAATTTAACAAAATATCACTAGTTAAATTGCAAGAAAATTAAGATATTAAGAAAATTAAAAAAAAATGTTTAAATGAGAAAACAAAATTTTATTGCAGCTATTTGTCAAAATGGAAATTGCAATATGTTTATATTGTACCCTCTACAAAGTAGGTGATGTGACCCTCTGCACCCTCCGCACAGCTGCAACAACATCAACAGAAGGACTTGCAGTGACAACACCAGTGTTAGCAGGGCCATTATATGTATCAGCATCATCACCCAAACTGTGTTTAGCAGTATGACCAGCAGGTAGATCTTTCTGAAGAATTCAAAAACATATTCCAATCTACACCAATCATTCAACCAGCCAAGAATAAATATGCATATGTGCAGAATGTTGGGTTTACAAAAGTCTCATTTGCAGAGAAAAATGTTACAGGTAATCATGCTGGATCGATTCTTCATGGCAAAGCCATAGTTCAACTGGTCAAACCCTTTTTTGTAAACCCATGGTTTCACTTTTCTAACCGCAAGCATCATGAGGGTTTTTAAACCTACGAGACTGGGGAAACCTCGTCAAGAGCTGCCCTCGATGGCCATCCACCTCCATTCTCGGGTAAACAAGGTCAAAATTTTGAAAAAAAAATTGAGTGGGAAAAGGAAGTGACCAATGCTTAAGCACAGAAAACATGCCCTCCAGACAGAAAGGGACATTGATATAGGACCAGGACACTCCTCAGGCAGAAATAGCTGATATTTGACATTTGTGAGGGCTCCCCTCCTGCATCACTGACACACATTTATAACGACTCCAGCAAGAGAAAGCATGGCCAGATCAACGGGCCCAATCCCCCACCCCTCGTGGATACCTGCCCAGTATGAGCCCCCTTCATTCCAAACAAACCCAATCAAGTTTGGAAAAAGAAGCAGCCCCAAATCACTACAACTTCGGTCCCTGTTATGGCTTCAATCACTCTCTCGGATAAGATGTTGCAGATGCCTATTGGTACACTTCGACATTTATCTTTGATAGGTAAGCTCTCTCCAAAAAACTTATCATTTAAAGTAATCCAAGAATGGGCAATGCAGTCATTTGCGGGCTTAAAACATATATTCTATGTAGATCCAATATCAAAGTACTTTGTGCTCATCTTTCACTCTAAAGAAGATAAAGATCTGGTTCATAAATTTAAAAGCTGGTTCTACAAAGGATCAGGCCTCTTTACTATGATTTGGATCCCCAATTTTAAGCCTAACCCTAACCTTGCCCTCTTTTTCCCTCATTGGGTCTCTTTTCCCTTGCTACCATTAGAATACAGAGATCCTGATACTATTGAACTCATTGCGAACACTGTGGGTATCTTCATAAGGCACGACCTCATTCCATTTAAAGCTCCTCTTCGAGAAGCACGACTCTGTATTTTAATTGATAGCCACAAATTTTTTGCTAATCAGATTGCTATCAAATAAAAATGGGGAGATTGGGTCCAAAAAATCATCATCCAACAACCAGATACTATACACAAATATCAACATAAACTTGGCCACTTCACCTCCGACTGTCATAAGGAATACCCATAAAAATTAGAGTATGTTTGGATCATAGCTCAGATCCTTTGGAGTGCACTCATTACAACTTGCAAGAAATAACTACATGTCAAGTCAAATCTTATATTACTACAGAATCTCTAGGCTGCATTACCAATATCTCAAAGCCTCAGGATCAGAATTTGGCAGGAATTTTCTCTGTGCTATTACAAAATTTCTTCTCATATTTAACCCTTTGTTTGCAATAGAGAGATTCTTGATCCCTCCCCTACATTGATGGACTGGTGAAAGATATCCCATCAACCTCTACTACTACACCTGTTGACAAAATTGTCCATCAATTAATGTTCCAAGAGTCTCCCATCACCCTCCCTATTTACAGTCAGGAAAACTATGGGATAGAAATATCTGGAGTAAACATGGGAACCGAAGCTTGTATGGAGGCAAATCACAGATCTGATCAGTTACAAGGTATAGCTGAGGAAGACAGAGCACATAGGCTAGAGGTTTCAGAGGTGGAAATTTTTGAGCATACAGATGCAGAGGACCTGCCTCTCTACCTTGGACAAGGTAATGTACCTGAGGAAAATGACTCCTCAATTCAGATATTGGCATGCCCATTAAGGGGACAAAAGGATTTATTGGATTGTATAAAACCTTCAGAGGATAAAGGGACAATTAACAACAACTCCATTCAAATTACAGATGATCTCTGCCTTTATCCTGACACAAGTATTTGTGCCAATGTAATGGTCCATGATTGGGATGTTGAGGAATTTCAGAAAGAAGAGAATGAAAATTAGGATACACCCAAAGCTAAGGACATGCATGTACTTCACCAAATCCTCTCCATTGAGTAGACACCATCTCAAAATACTCAGCCTATCAAGACCCCTAAATCCAAAGGCCGAAGACCAAAGAGCGCAAAAACAAAGGATGAAATAATAGTTGGTATACAATCCACTTTGGATGAAAAGTTTGTGTCCATCAAAAGATTGACAAGGAGGATGAATGGTCCTTCTTGTCAGAAATGAAGATTGCTTCATGTAATTTTAGAGGCATTAATGACTCTGAAAAAATAAATAGAATCAAACAGATGATTGACTCTATTCAAGCAGATATTGTCCTATTGCAAGAGACGAAAATGTCTCAAGAAAATTATGCAAAGTCGGTTGGAAAATGGGCTTCCTAGGCCTCCTTACATCAGCAAGGGAATGGGGCCTCTAGAGGAATATATTTCCTATGGAACCCAAAGACCATTCAAGGGAAAATGATTGGGCATAACTCTAATTGGCAACTTCTAGAGGTGAATAATTATGATTTCACTTTTGTTTTGGTTAATGTCTATGGGCCTACCTCCACACAGGATAAGTAGAAGTTATGGGCACACTTAACACACTTAATTCAACTTCATAGTGATCACAATGTTATACTAGGAGGAGATTTCAATGCTATTCTCAGTATGGATGAAAAAGTTGGGGGAATATGTCCCCCACCAAGAAATATTCAAGACTTCTGCTCACTGTTGAATGACAACAACTTAATGGATGTGATCCCAACAAATGGCTCCTACACTTGGACAAATAAGAGAGCTAACTTTGCACAAATAGCATCTCATCTAGATAGATTCCTAATATCACAAGATTGGAAGCTTATTAATGTTCAATTTCAGTAAAAAATTCTATCTCTACCAGGCTCTGATCACTTTTCGATAGTGTTGTCCATAGACAATGCATCCACACTCATTGGATACAAACCATCATTTAAGTTTGAAAAAATGTGGCTTCGGCACCCACATTTCATCCATCAAGGCCTACCTTGAAAGAAACTAGTATGAAGTCAGTAAAAAAGATCAAGGTGCAAGAACTTGCGTACCTGAATTTGGTTTTCCCATAGTTGATGTTCCTAAAGCTAAGGAGGTAGAACAACAAAAAGAAATGAATGATCAAGATGTTCTTGGAATTGAGGTGGTGGAAGTTACCAAGGTTAGAACAAACCAAGAGGAGGCATTAGAGAAGGAAGCCAAGAAAGAGAAGATAGAGAAAGAATATATGAAAGTGAAGCAAGCATAAAAAAGAAAAGCCAAACAGGTAGAGGTCATTTAACCACTTGATTAGAGACCGCCAATAGCATAAGAACCCAAGGAAGTAGATGTGAGTAAGGTGGTAGTGGAAAAGGACAAGAGAGATAAGGGAAAGACAAGAGACATTGTCAAGATAGTGAAAGAATTCATGGAGAAGGATAGTTTGGAATATGTTCCACAACTATCAAGGGCCAGTTGATTTTTCAGTCCTTTCACCCCTTCAAAAGCTTAAAATTTCTCAATTTTTTGAGGCCCAAGAAAGCGAACAAATGTTGAAGACTCACACTGAAGACAACATATTTTTGGAGCAAGAGTTTGGTGTATTGAAGAATTTGATGCCAAATTTTGTCAAGGATGTAGCATACAACCCTTATGATAATATCTAGAGCCTAATAAATGCAGTAAGTACTCAATTTGAGTCATTTGAGAAGTCCACTAAGATCAAAGTTAGGAGATAATTTGATGACAAAATTTTTAATGAGATGAAAGAAATGATAGCATGTGACAGAGTCATTTTAGACACCAACATTAAGGGAATTCAAGATGCTTTGACAAAAAGTGGCAATATATATAAGTCATTTATATTAACTTCCAATTTTATTGGATATATACAAAAGCAAATAAAGGATTGTGGGATGAAATTGGAGAAAATAGCTAAATCATTTGATCAATTGAGTGGTTCCACATATGAGCTTGCAGGTAAAGTGACAACTCTACTTGTAAAAATCAAGGGCCTAGAGAAGAAAAGGAGAATATAATTGGAAGAATGGGAGAGATTAGAAGTTTGACAACCCCCAAACTTCAAACTTTATTTAGTGTAGTAAAGGAGGCACAAGATGTCTTAGCAGCATTCTCCCTAGTCAACTCACAAGTGGTAGAAGAAAATATGTGTTGGTCCATAGAGAGGGAGGGGGGGGGGGGGAATCAGTGGACTATGATCTTTANTCCCTAGTCAACTCACAAGTGGTAGAAGAAAATATGTGTTGGTCCATAGAGAGGGAGGGGGGGGGGGTGAATCAGTGGACTATGATCTTTATCCCAAATTTTGACTCTAAATCTTATTCAACTTGGTAAACTATAATTACTGTACTTAAGACAACTTGCAACCTTGAATAATTTAAGCAGCATCATTAACACATATCATCCACATAAGATAATGACACATCAACACCAAATTTAACGAGGAAACCCAAATTGGGAAAAACCTCCGTGGGACTTGTTACCCACAAAAATACTCTTCTGAAGTATGCTTGGTTAGGAGCCAATCCTATTAAAGATTACAAAACACATTGTTAAATGTGACCCAGTCAAGGGATTTCCCTCAGATTTGTTAGGATCTTCACTTTGTTAAAAGTGGCCTGATGAAAGGACTTAAAACACTCTGTTAGAGTATCACCTATTTCTAGGGTTCACAATAGGATAGCTATATGCACTCGATTAAGAGATTTTTTAGATAAAATGTGAAACATACAATTGAACTTGATCTATTAGTGCAACAACTGTATTCTACCTTTTGCTTGATCAGATATTTTTCTGCTCATTTGGTCTGCTGGATTCAGTACCTCATTACTTCTTCAATAACTCTTCGAACAATCATTCATTATCATTCATAATCTCTGTTTAGTGTTCAGAGTTTAGTCTTCTTCCTTTCTCTGTACCACTCAGTGACTTCTCTTCTATCAACCTTTCTCCTTTATTTTCATAAAACAACCAGCAGCAACCACTCATTCATGTAACTTCATTTTATAAACAATATTTTGCCTCTTAATCTCCTTGGTTAGGTTTCCCACAATTCAATCTCAGCCGTTCAAGCATCCTTATGACTTCTTGCCACTTGGTAAACCGCCTGAATTTTACCTTGGGACTTGTTCCCTTCTTGGAAGTCACAAAATTTGTTTTGCCGCTTAATCCCTGCCTTGCATCTTGTTTTTGATTAATCTGGTTCATAGATTTTGTAACCAACTAACTTTACTGATCACAGATTCTTCTGAAAACATCTGTCAATTCATTGAATGTGTTCTTATAAAGATTTGGCGTAGTTTACTTGCTCGGTTGCCTTGCCGGCATTGCTCAGTGAGTGAATGCTTCAACTGCTCGGTAACTTACTACTCTCGGTGCTCGATGAACATTTTTGAACTTAGTACTTGGTGACTGTGACCGAATAACATTACCACTCGGTGACTATTTTTTCTTGGTGCTCAGTTCTGATTCTTTTATCGACTGCTCCCTTTGCTTGTATTATCGACTGACTTCTCATACTCGGTAGTCTCATTTATTTCCTTTACTGACTTAACTAAACTGTGTTACCAACTATGTCATCATGAAAATAGTGTATAAACCAATCATCACTGAATTATTGTCTGATCTGTATTAGTTGCCCAGTTAAGTTCTTCAACACTTTCTCTCTTTCCTTGTCTTCCTCAACTTGTAGTTTACTCCAAATGATATGGCAGCTCAATATGGATTAGAAATCAATTGCTTGACATCAATGAAAAAATAACAACTGATATAAGAGTATTCTACAACTTTGTATACCTTTGATCTCGGTCTTCATCATCATCACATCATGTGAATATCAGTTGGCTAACAATCTCCCTCTTTGGCATTGATAGCAACCTTGGAAATTGATGATGGCAACCTCGGTCTTTTCTTTGTATCCTGCTTTGCTCCCTCTAAGCTGATTCTTGTCATGAGTTATTCAAAACTCCCTCTTTCATAATAATTCTTTCTTTGTGTCCCTCAACATTCTTGTTTCCGACAATCATCAATTCCATAATATCTCCCTCTTTGACAACAATGTCAAAGTACCAAAATTCCTGTGAATATTCAGGTAGAGAATCATACCTAGCATGTACTGATTATTCTTGTTATATATCATTGTTTCTTTTTCACAGCTTCAGGCATCACCTTAAGTGTGAAAGTTTGCATCAACTCAGAAAAATAGATATTCTAATATGTCCTAGAATTGATGTGGCATGCAGCATGTATTTAGTGAATGTTGGGTAGGGGTAGGACCCCTAATTTACCTCTGAGATACTCAAAAGCATCCTTTGGTAGTGGCTTAGTGAATATATCTGCGATCTGCTCCTTTGAGCTTACATATTCCAACATCACATTTTTCTCTTGTACTTGTTCTCTCAAATAGTGATATTTGATAGAAATGTGCTTGGTATTAGAATGCATAACCGAATTCTTTGATATATTGATAGCACTTGTGTTATCACAATAAATAGTAACTGGATCACTACTCTCTTCATTCATTCCTTCAAGTAGTTTTTTGATCCATACAATGTTTGCACAATTCATAGTTGCAACAACATATTCAGCCTCGATAGTTGACTGTGAGATGCAACTTTGTTTCTTGCTCAGCCATGTTACTAATTGTACGCCTCTCTCTCCGGTTTCCCATAGCTTTCCAAGGGCAGGGGTTAGTAGCAAAGGTTCACAAGTGAATGCAAATCAAGTACGCAATAACTAATAAACGAATAACAGAAACGTGAGCAATAAAATGTACAAACAAGAGAAAGGAAGACAAATGAATGCAAACCCCTCGATGCTTGAAGCTTCTATTGTTTCTCTCTACTCCTTCCGAAACATTGTTCTTGATGCTCAGTATTGGCGGGGCAGCGTCTATGACTTGAGAAGCGTCAAGAATTTGATATTTGAAATGTGTGTGTGTGATCGCAAGATGGCTTGAATGCTAGAACCAAACTGACATAGTAATGGCGCACGAGAGCTTGAAATCTTGGATCCTTCAAATGGTTATGAAGGGTTTATTATATAGGATTTGGTGATGAAATGGATGGTTGAGATCAATCCCAGAGATGGGAAAATGAATGGTTAAGATCAAAAGGAACAGGAGAGATCCTCAGTAA
>MU227119.1:206859-233642 GCA_018584345.1 Thuja plicata | reverse complement strand
AAAACCCAAAAATTAGACATTCTCAATACGTGATTCTTTTTGAAGCCCCACCAATAATATTGAATAATAAACAAATAAATTTTTTTTTTTGTTTTACTTTGTAACTGTCGCAATTACGACGTCAACCCTGAATTGCGACAGGGGTGTTGTAGCGGCGACGCCAAACGCCCGTCGCAATTGCAGTGGTATCCGTCGCAATTACGACGTCAACCAAGGGGATTGCGATGGGGTTGCTATACCGGCGATGCCAAAATCCCGTCGCGATTGCATTGGGTTACGTCGCAATTGCGACGCATTCCACAAGAATTATGGCCAGATGATGCCAGAATAAAGTGGCGGTATAGCGACGGATATCTGTCGTAATTGCGACGGATGATGACGGGCGTCGTAATTTGCGACTAAAAATGAGCGACGTTTACTACTGTCGCACTTGCGACACATGTCTGTCGTAATTGCGACACATAGCCGTCGCAATTCGATGCCAAATGTATTAGTGGTGGATGACTCCACACTTTCGGTCATTTCATTTGGCCTTAACACCTATATGGTATATTATAAATTATGTACCCATTAGTTTTTTTTATATCATTTGGTGTACATGCTTAAAAATCTATGAATTAGAGCAATAAAATTAATACATTTACTAATATATTTTCATCTTATTGTACTCTTGGAGGTATCAACTGATGTCAGTGGGGGGCATGAGGGGGTTCCTTCCTCATGTGTCGATAAATCAAAGGTAATTAATTGTTTAAGATTAATTATACATGCATATGTGTTTTACTTGTGTGTAGTAATAAGTATTTTACATGCACTTTATTGTATAGGGTGTGGCTCTCGACGATGTCCCAATAGAGGTTCAGGAGCTTGGGCTGACAGGAATCTCAATTTGGAGTGATAGCCCGATTGTATGTAGATTTGTACATATTGTTATTTATATTTTGTAATGACGGTTGTTATGATGAAGTACATTTATATATAATTGACTATCTTTTTGACTCTCATAGGTTACTCCTAGTGCGAGGGAGGCCCCACAAGAATCATTCCTATCTTTTTTGACCCAGCCCACTATTCCAGAGGAGGGATCGATGGACGTAAGTTTTAATTTTAGTCCAATCAATTTGTAATTTTATTATGCTATCATCCTATTTTTTTTAATTTATTACTCTATGTTGCACCTTGGGCCCCTACACCACTCTACTAATCTCATTATTGCAAATATATATTTATAGGTCAGAGTCGGTATTGGTGGCATTGTCCATTCACAACCAAAGACTTATGTTAAGACACCTGATCGTGGTAGGCGACTGAGAGGCTAGGTAAAGATGTTTGTATTAAGTTATAATTTATAATTAAATTCGTGTTTGAATTATGAATTAAATATATGTACAAATCATATAAACTAAGCAATCTAACTTGGGATTGAACTCATTTTTTATGTAGGATCAATCAGAGCCAAATATTTCTTCAAAGAGGCTACATTTTGATGATCCCCCTATGACATAGGATGTAGTTTTAGTTGTGTTCATTTAGAGATGCCACTTGGCACATTTTGAGATGGCATATATGGCACACTGTACACCTTAAAACATTGATTTTTTAGACATTTTGAAATGGCATGTGTCATATTTGTATATGGAGATACTTTTGATACTTTCTATATATAGAACATTTTTAATTTTTATGTTATATTTGTGTCATATTTTATATACACATTTAATATTCATGTATATGGAATTTAATGGTGAAGTTATATCTTAACTATGATTATGATTGTTATATCTTCAAGTTATATTTTGAAGTTATATTTGATTATCATTATGATTTAAATTATATCTTGTTGAAGTTATATGTCAATTTGGTTGAATTTTTCAAAATAGATGCAATAAATTATCGAGATCACTCAAATTCTTCTTTGTTTTGTAGCAATACCAAATTATTTCCTTCAATAGTACATCAACTTCTAGACTATTTTTGGTTATTTTCTCCAAAAAGTTCAGCAGCGACTATTTTTGATTGTTTTCTCCAAAACTTTCCAAAAGAATTCCAAAACTAATAAGTGTTTTATATACCCTTTATCAAGTTATAAAACATATGTCAAAATCAACTGACATTGTTTTGGAACATCATGCTCAAAACTTGTTGTCCTCAGTCACATACCTTGGGGACACTTGGGTCGAGCATGGTCGCGAGTGTTCTAGTGACTCCGTGGGTGGAATGGGTTTGTCACTAGCATTTACCCGGCCAACCAGAGCTGATGCAATAGACAGTTTGATGTCAGCATGGATAGTTTGTAAGATACACTATAGAGCTACTTTCAACTGACCCTCACTGCAAGTTTTGACATCGACTGAGATTGCCTTTCCAAATGGAAACAAAGTAGAATCCCCCAAAACCAGGAGAGGTTATTGTAGACCTTAGCAACATGATCTCTGTGCCCTTGATGGTTTGTCAATACCTCTCATAAGGTCTGAGATACGAGCCTTGGAAGATCGTTTCCCAATCGTTCTTAGTGTACCTTGGGGACACTTGGCTCAAGCATGGTCGCAAGAGTTCTAGAGACTTTGTGGGTGGAATGAGTTTGTCACTAGCACTTACCTAGACAATCAGAGCTAATGGAATAGATGGTTTGATGCCAGGATGGACAATTTGAAAGAGACACTATGAAGCTACTTTGAACTGACCCTCATTACAAGTTATGGCATCGACTGAGATTGCCTTACCAAATGCAAACGAAATTGAATCACCTAAAATTGGGAGAGGTTGTTATAGACCTCAGTAACACAATCTTGTAACCCCTAACATTTTTTGGATACCTCTCATGAGGTCCAAGATATGAGCCTTGGAAAATCATTGCCTAATCATGCTTAGTGCACCTTGGGGACACTTGGGTTGAGTGTGGTCGCGAGCGTTCCAATGATGTCATGGGCGGAATCATATTTTCACTAGTATTTACCTGGCCAATTAGAGGTGATAGAGTAGAAACTTTAATGCTAGGACTGAGGGTTTGAAAGATACACTATGAAGCTACTTTCAACTGACCCTCATTGCAAGTTTTGGCATCGACTGAGATTGCCTTACCAAACGCAAACGAAGTTGAATTGCCCAAAATTGGGAGAGGTTGTTGAAGACCTCAAAAACATGATCTTGTATCCCCTAATGGTTTTTCGATACCTCTCACAAGGTCTGAGATACAAGCCTTGGAAAATTGCTGCCCAATCGTGCTTAGTGCACCTTGGGGACACTTGGGTTGAGCGTGATCGCAAGCGTTCCAGTGACTCTATTGGTGGAATGGGGTTGTCACTAGTGTTTATGTAGCCAACTGGAGCTGATGGAGTAGATGTTTTGATGTCATAATGGACTGTTTGAAAGATACACTACGAAGCTACTTTCAACTGACCCTCATTGCAAGTTTTGGCATCGACTAAGTTTGCCTTGCCAAACGTAAACAAAGTCAAATCGCCCAAATCCAAGAGAGGTTTTTGTAGACCTTGGAAACAAAATCCCCTAGCCCCTGATATTTTTTAGATACCTTTCACAAGATCCAAGATACAAGCCTTGGAAAATTTTTGCCCAATCATGCTTAGTGCACCTTAGGGACACTTGGGTCGAGGGTGGTCGCGAGCGTTCTTGTGACTTCGTGGGTGGAATGGGATTCTCAGTAACATTTTTCTGGCCAAACAAACCTGATGGAGTAGATGATTCAATGCTAGGATAGACTGTTTGAAATATACACTACGAAGCTACTTTCAACTGACCCTCATTGCAAGTTTTGGCATCAACTAAGATTGCCTTGCCAAACACAAATGAAGCTGAATCGCCCAAAACCAGGAGAGGTTGTTGTAGACCTAACAAACATGATCTTGTATCCCCTAACAATTTTTCAATACCTCTCATGAGGTTTGAGATACAAACCTTGGAAAATCACTACCCAATCATGCTTAGTGCACCTTGGGGACACTTGGGTCGAGCACGGTCACGAGCATTCCAGTGACTCTGTGGGTGGAATGGGGTTATCACTAGAATTTACTCAGTAAACCAAAGCTGATGGAGTAGATGCTTCAATGCCAGGATAGATGGTTTGAAATATACACTATGAAGCTACTTTCAATTGACCCTCACTACAAGTTTTGGCATCGACTGAGATTGCCTTGCCAAACAAAAACAAAGTCGAATCACCCAAATCTGAGAGAGATTTTGTAGATCTTAGAAATATAATATTTTATGCCCTAATTTTTGGTTGATATCTCTCACAAGGTCTAAGATACGAGCCTTGGAATATTTCTGCCCAATCGTGCTTAGTGCGCCTTGGGGATACTTGGGTCTAGCGGGGTCATGAGCATTCCAATGACTCTGTGGGTGGAATGGGTTTGTCACTAGTGTTTACCTGGCCAATCAAAGCTGATGGAATAGATGTTTTGATGCCAAGATGAACCATTTGAAAGATACACTATGAAGCTACTTTCAACTAACCCTCACTGCAAGTTATGGCATCAACTAAGATTGCATTGCCAAACGTAAACAAAGTCAAATCGCCCAAAATTGAGAGAGTTTATTGTAGACCTTAGAAACACAATCTCATAGCCCCTAATATTTTTTTGATACCTCTCACGAGGTCTAGGATACAAGCCTTGGAGAATTGATTCCCAAGCATGCTTAGTGCACCTTAGGGAAACTTGGGTCAAGCGTGGTCGCGAGAATTCCAGTGACTTTGTGGGTGGAATAGGGTTGTCACTAGCATTTAACCAGCCAATCGGAGCTAATGGATTAGACGCTTTGATTCCAGGATGGATAGTTTGAAATATACACTATGGAGCCACTTTCAATTGACCCTCATTGCAAGTTATGATGCAGAGGCTTGGAGAACTCCACAAATTGGACAAGACTCCACACCTTTGTAAAACAATCCTAAGATCTCACCATGTACCCAAGGGATTCCTCTTTCTCAAAGAGGTCAATTGACTTTGAAATGACACAAGGCTAACCACAAGACTTCCTAGGCTCCTAACAAACTCTAAAAAACTTGTCTTGACAGGTTACAAGTGCATGATATGTGAATTTCAAAGACCAGTCAGCATCTATTAATGAAAATAATATCCTAAAAGCATTAGAAACAACAATCAAACTTGTAAGAATTCAAACCATGCAAATGAAATAAGTAAATAATAAAAAATTATGAGTTTTCATTGCCTAACTCTGAGAAAATATATACTTAGATCCCTTGTTGGCACTATTGGCCACCCATACATGATTGTTACAAATTTCCATTATAGGCTTCAAAATATCTCAATTAAACATTAAGAATTATTTTGTTCTTCTATCTCTGATTGGATCCATGGTGACCCTAGGTATCTTCATAGGTGCTCCTGCACAAGTTAAAATCCACATACAAACCAAGTTTATTAACTCAAAATAGAATCTAAGAAAGGTGACATTAATGTATTGAATTTAAGCTTAACTTAGAAAACCTTGCACTAAGTTAACTTATTACCTAGGCAAGTGTTCCTGAAGGGTCATCTCTTTGCTTCAAGGTCTCCAATAGTGCTTCATGATCAACAGTACTAATAGTCCAAAGTTCTTTTGTCTTTGGTTTTCCTTAATGCTTTGATAACTTGACATTTGTTTCTATAACAAAGTGTGAATACATGAGAATAGTTTTGTGCTTCTCATAGTCTTCAAATGCAAGAATTTCATTCCTTCTAACCATGTTTTTTCTCAGCCATGTTCCTGCAACAACAATTGGACCAGTAGGATACATGAACCCATCACCATCTGTCATCAGTTGTACAAGCTTCCATTTACCTCGTACACAATGTGCTAACCAATAATCTGACCTCTCAGCATTCCCCTACGGTGAAACCAATGCAAAAACATATCCTAGCTACAGAAGATCTGAAAGATGGTCATACTAACCTGAAGTGCCCATGTCATCATTTCTTATAGAGAGTGTCAAAGATAAAGGAGTTAGATACTATGGAACCCATGTATCCACCCACTCACTTGACTCACAATGATCCCAATCATACTAAAAACACATGGGGCAAAAATAAGCCAATTCTCATGTCCAAATGGTCCATGTACTACTATTAGAGCTTTAGAAAGAAAGAATTTTTGAAGAGTCTCTCACTATTTGACAATCCAATCTATCTCCCATAGTTCCCTCCTCAACCAAAAGAAAGAATCTACGCACTAAAGAATCAAGAGTCCCCCCAATGATAATGCTAAAGTAAACCAATCAACAATAGAATGAGCATCAAGAAGTACAACACCTAAAATCCTCAATTGCTTCTTAACTAGAGCTCTCTTCACACACACACCTGCTCCATCATGCTCCCCTTTCCCATGCCCTGACTCCAAAAAACTCCAAATATAAGGTACACCTCTCTCCATGTGCATTCTACACAACCAATAAAAGATTCTGGCATTCTTAAATTGACCGATGCAATTATCTAACCAAATGAGATGCCTATCCATAGCAATATCATTTTCATGCAAGAAGTCAAAATATTTCTAGAAACAATGTTGGACAAACTCATGAGAGTGAGACCTATCATCATTCATATAAAAATGGTACTCTCTGATTATCTTCTGCTCATCTTTTGTGCTATTAGGGGAATGTCTATATGTGATGTGTTCAAAAATAACAACCTAAATGGAATTGTAATATTGAGCTTGAGTCTCATTTTGGGGTTGCAATGTATAGTTCTCTGCAAAGTCTACATCTTATATAATAGTTACAATGGGGAAACTGTCCTTACACATCCTAAATTGTTGATCCAACCATTGAGACCTGTGACTATGCCTTGCATACTTGTAAAAAAGATTTGTCTTGAAATCTGTAACAAAATTAGCAACATTGTATTCTTTTGCATCTAACTCACATCTAGAGCCTTCACCTCCACTCTTCAATATATATGTCATTATTTTATATACCTTTTTTTGGACGAGTGTCTTTCCAAAATTGTGTTCGAAAACCTCATGAAAACATTTTCTAAACTTGGACAAGCCACCACATTCTGAGCACTTGGCATTTAAGAAATATTTTTATAAAATAAACAACCATCATCTCTATGACATAAAAATTGATCTATAAAGTCTCTTGATAATTTGGGAAGACCACTTGCACCACAATCCTCTAGAATTTCATTAGTATGCAAAGTAGAACGAATGGACCATAATAGTTCATGATGCATTGAAAACTCAACATGATATTTGCAACAACATGTATTTTGAACCTTAAGGGGTACACATTAAAATGGCTTCACTGATTCAAAAGACCTTTGTGATATTTTCAATGTTGGATGTGTCTCACAAATTTTTTATACAACATTGTTTGACTTACCTCCACATAATGTTTAGGATGTGGAGTGCGGTCTTGATTGCCAACTCTCAATTTCAAGACATCCTTCACATTCGGTGACACTCTTGAGTTAGCATGCCAAAATTGTTGAATTTCATCCTTGAAAACATCTATTAGATTCTTATCAAAATGTGGAAGTCTCCCACCATAAGCCCATGTGTCAATTTGAAGTGGATCATCAAGTCTTTCTCTTCTTGCAAGTGCTCTATCCAATGTTTTACGGTTCATATTGAAGTCAACACAAGTTTGTCTCATTAAACGAGCCTTTCTCAAATGATGACTTACTAAGGAGGTTTTAATAACCCTCTGAGAAACTCTCTTGTCTTTTTCTCTGCTATTCTTCCCAATGCTATTGAGAGAATTAAAAATATTCTTCACAATAATGGCATTTCTCTCCATTTTCTTGTTCACATGAATTTTCAATTTCACAAGCACAGGTCTCATCTTTTGCATCTTTAACAACTACACAAAGATTTGACATTGCTCAACCAATGTCTTGTATCCAAAAAATTGATCATAAAGTCTTAAAGCCCACAACCTAACAACTCTATGTGATCTCTTTCCTTCCCAACTATTCATAATGTTCTCCTCAATTTCAATTAACCATTTAGGTTTTCTTGAAAGCCCCGACTTTGAAATAAGAAAAACCATACAAAATATCCAACTCTTTCAACCGCTCTCTATCAACCTCTATCAACCTCTATCTTGAAATGAAGTCTTGGGAGTTCTTTTTAAATAATTTTCCCATCATTAGGACATATTAACTGCCCACTCAAGTCAAATTCATCTTTTCAAGAACCATTACAACTGATCATACTATCCACTAAAGGAAAAAGCCTCTTTTCCCATTCCATTGTAACTGAATGTACTGAGAAACAATAGTACGTACTGAGAATCAGTACCGAGCACCATTAGTGCCCTATAGCATCAGTACCAAGCACCAATATTGACCATCATTATTGAGCATCAGTACATGTCGAGCATCTTATCTTAATGCATTTTTCACTTTCTAAGGTTCCTAATTGCTTGGTTGGATTTCTAAAGGCTTACAAACTACCTCGACAACACACCATTAACCTAAAAAATTGAATCTAAGGAAATAGGGGTTTTATTCACTAAATTCACCCATTTTGCACTCGGTCATTACAAGATTGAATGAACAAATACCTTACAAACCAACTTAAACAAATCCAAAATGTTGCTAAGTACCTTTCTCCCTAAGTGCTCCTCCACCATACTCCCCCAATCAAGAGAAATCAACTTCTAGGTGATTGGATCAAGTCAGGGTCGATGCCTAACTTCTTGAACTTGGTCTCCTACACCCATGTAGCTTTGGAATAAATTTTTCCTTTCCATTTGACCAGATGTTTTATGTAAGTTTTTGTTCTAGTCTTCTTAGCAACTCTTGAATTCATAATATTCTCTTCCTTTGGCTTAGGAGTAACTGTAATTTTCAGTGCTTTGAGATCCTATGTATTTGCTACTAGCTCAAGACCTCCTTCTCAAATTGGTCCCTTATAGGACACAAGATCTACCACATTGAAAATTAGAGATAACCCTATATCAGTGGGAAGGTCAACTTTGTAAGCATTAGACCCATACTTTTCTAGAATTGTACAAGGGCCTATCTTCCTCATTTGAAGATTACTTGGGACAGCTTTTTCAGTATTTCTTTGTTTAGGTGCACCATGACCAAATCTCCAACTTGGAACTGAACATCTCTTTTCTTTTTATCTACCTTCTTCTTGGTGTGAGTTGTACTCTCCACTAATGTCTTCTTCACAGTATCATGGACTTCTTTCATGGATTTAGAAAAAATATTCAGCATAACCACTCTTCTCTGCATTTCTTCCAAGATCCTTGAGTTCACATATACCCCTTGGATGAATCCCATACACTATATCAAATGGTCTCTTTCCAGTGGATCTATTGACTATATCATTATAGGAAAATTCAGTCTGAGCAAGTAACTGATCACATGATTGTCCATATTCTTTTGTGAGGCATCTCCAAATATTTCCTAAGTTTATGTTCACCACCTCAGTATGACCATCTATCTGTGGATGATATGTTGAGCTAAAGGAAATATTTGTACCAAGCTTATGTCATAAGGTTTTCCAAAATTGACTCATAAACTTAGAGTCTCTATCTGATACAATACTTAAGGGTACTCCATGTATCCTTACTTCTTCTCTAAATAATATATGTTATATATATCATGCATCATGAGCAGTTTTTCATTCTTGCTTAATCTATCCATAATCACAAAAATATTGTCCATTCCCAGCTTGGTCTTAGGAAGTCCAACCATAAAATCCATACTGAGGCACTCCCAAGGTCTATTTGGGATTGGAAGTGGTTGATACAATCCTACATTGGATGAAGTCCCCTTAGCCTTTTGAGATACAATAAAAGTCTCTACACATACTTCTGGATATCCTTTCTCAATCTTGGCCAATAATAGTACCTATGTACTAAATCTAAAGTTTTATGCACTCCAAAATGTCCACTTAATGAACCATTATGCTTCTCTTGCACTAAATTCTCCCTCATTGAACCTCCTGGTACATAGAGTTGTCCTCCCTTAAATAGAAGACCTTCTTGGAGAATGAAATCAGAATACTCACTATGAAAGTGGTTTTGAAAATCTTGACATACCTTGTAAGTTGTTGAAAAGTCCTCATCTGCTAGATACAGATCCTTGAAGCTATCTATGCCAATGCTTCTGAATTAAATTTCTTGAAATGTGAGCAATCTTCTACTCAATGCATCTGCCACCTTATTCTAAACTCCTTTTTTGCACTTTATGGTGAAGGTATAGGTTTGGATATACTCCACCCACTTCATATTCTTATGGCTTAGTTTATCATGTGAATTTAGAAAACTTAAAGCTTGATTGTCAATAAAGTCTACAAATTCTTTAGGAAGGAGATAATGTCTCCACTTCATTAGTGCTTGTACCAATGCATGTAGTTATAAATCATATGATGAGTACTTATTCTTTGCATCACTAAGTTTTTTCATTGTGAAAAGCTACTGGTTTTCCCTCTTGACTCAAAACTGCACCTATGGTAATATTACTAGCATCACATTCCACAGTAAACAACTTGTCGAAACTAGGAAGTGTCTATATAGGTTGGGTTTCTATTCTTCTCTTCAAATTCTCAAATCCCTTATTATCATTCTCATTCCATTGGAATTTGGCTTTCATACCTCCTTTTATGGTATCTAAAGTAGATGCCCTGATTTCACTAAACTGTCTGATAAACTTCATGTAGAGATATGCTAATCCATGGAAGCTTCTTACTTATGTGGCTGACTTAGGTGTAGGCCAATTCAATATTTCTTCCACCTTTCTTGTATCCATCTTCAAGTTACCCTCTAAGATAACAAAACCCAAGTATACTAACTCTTTCTTCATGAACTCACTCTTCTCTAAGTTGATTATCAACTTCTCTTCATGTAGTCTTTGCATTACCATTTACAGATGTTTGAGATGATCCTCCTTGGTTTTACCTGAACACTAAAATTTCATCTAAGTACACCATGACCCATTTTCCAATGAATTCCTTCAACACTTCATTCATTAACCTCATAAATGTTCTTGGGGCATTGGATAACCCAAAAGGCATATCAAGCCACTCATAGAGCCCCTCAGTAGTCTTAAAAGTAGTTTTCCACTCATCTCCACCTTTTATTCTTATCTAATGATAACCACTCTTAAGATCTATTATGGAGAAATACTTAGCTCCACCTAGACAATCCATTAAACCTTCTTTCCTAGGGATTGGGAATCTATGTCGGATAGTAATCCTATTTGTGGCCCTAGAATCTATACACAACCTCCAAGTACCACCCTTCTTTGGGGATAGGACCATGGGAACAACACATGGACTTATGCTCTTTCTAATCAACCCTTGATCTAGTAACTCTTGAATTTGGCTAGCAATTTTTGCATTCTATTGTGGAGTCATTTTATAAGAAGTTTTGTTTGGAAGTGAGTTTTCTTGGATGAATTCAATCTGATGACTAATAGACCTCTTAAGTGGTAGGTTATCTAGTTGACCATCACTAACTATGTCTTGGTATTGAGTTCATAACTCCTTGATTTCTAAGGGTAACTCTTCCTTCTTATTTCTCTTTTCATCCTTTTGCTTTAGAACCAAAGAAAATCCCACTCTATCTTCTTCCTCTAGGGTCTTCAATAATTATTTCTCTCCTACCAATAGTATGTTAGGACCCCCTTTGTTCACTTCACCTTCTTCCAAGATTGATTGTGTCTTGAAAGTCATTCCATCTTTATTAAAGGAATAGGAGTTCTTAGCTCCATCATGCAATGCAGCTCTATCAAACTGCCAAGGTCTACCCAACAATAGATGACAAGCATCCATGGGAAGGACATCACACAAAACTCAATCCTTATTCATCCCTATAGAAAATTCCACCCAAGCTTTCTCATTACTTAATACATGTTGATCGTTGTTCAACCAAGTAACTCTATAAGGGTTAGTATGAGGAATCATTTTCAATTTGAACTTTTCAATAGCTTCCATAGAAACTATGTTATGAGTAGAACCAGAATCTATGATAACTTTAAAAACCTTACCGAGTACCTTGTATTTGACTCAAAATAAAGATCTTCTTTGACTTGGCTCTTCTTTGATGGGCTCTTTGAGGAGTTCTCTGTGAATCATGAAATTCTCCCCTATCTCATCATCTAGGGAGACTTATGTTGTCTTGCTGCTAGAAGAATCTTCTTGCACATAATTGATTCTATTCTCTCCTCCTTGTGATGCAAAACCCTTCTCATGACACCTATAGGCAAGATGCCCAAACTATTGAAAATTATAGAACTTCATTGAAGATAAATAAGATCCTCTTCCTTAGTTATTGGTTCTTCCTCTTGAACTATTATTTGAACCTCTTCCTTGGTTGTAACCACCTCTTGTGTTACTGGATTCTCCTTGATTCTCAGTGGGTTTGGACTCACTCTTATTTCTAGCCTCAAAGTTCCTTCCACAAAATCCTCCTCTTTGACTTCAATTGTCTCTTCCTCTTCCCCTACTGTTTGAATCTTGTTTCTTTTTTAACTTCTCTTCTACCTTAGGAGATAGCTGATAGTATTGATGTACTACCTTGGGACTTAAGAAACTAATTTCCTCTTGGATATTCCACTTGACACCATTCAGATACCTAGCCACTTTTAGGCTCTCCTTTTCCATTACATGTGACCTTAAGCATAACTTGTGAAACTCTTTTCTATATGTATGTACCTCTAATTCTTTCTGTCTCAAATTCTATCTTTTCTTATGCAACTACACTTCATAATCATCAGGAAGATAAGTTTCTCTCATTTTAGCAGCCATACATTTCCAACTGGTTATAGGATTCTTTCCTTCTTTGGTCCTTTCATCTTGGAAAAACTTCCACCAAGTGAGAGAAGTCACTCTCAATCTTTTCTTGGCTATTCTAACCTTCTAAGCCTCGGTCGCATTATCATGTTTAAAGTGATTCTCAAGTCCTTCTATCCACTCCATGACTACTTTTGGTTCCATCTTGCCACTAAACAAAGGCACACCTTCCAAGGACTCACCACTCATTTCTTTCAAAGCTCTCAATAATGGATCTTGTTGAAACGTAGGGTTTGGCTTGGGTATATGTCTTCCTTGTCCACTAACTTACCCTTTCCATTAGCTTCTCTCATCAGGTCACTGACCATTGTAGTTCTAAGCTGCACTTCTTCTAACTTAGTGGTCATTTCGGCCAACTGTTCCTTCAGGAGTCTATTATCCTCTTTCTTCTCTTCTACATCCAACTCAACATTTGTCAACATTTTGAATGAATCTACAAACTCTTCTGAAGATAACACCCAAACAACACAAGCCCAATCTTTAAGCTCTCATACCAATCTGATGGAAATGCAGAATCCTTCTCTATAGAGTCATCCTAAATCTTCTCTAAGGTCTCTCTCCTAGACCTCCTATGGCACTCTGAAACCCTAATCTAAACTAAGTCACCAAGAACTTCACTTCCCCCTCAAGACCTGGTTCCCATCAACAAGTTATTCTTCCACACTTGGTGAACCTACAAGGGTAGATTCATTCTAACTAAACCAACTCATTTAGCCAATACACTTGTAACGTCTTTCTCACTTTCTTCCCTAGCCAGACTATTATCGAGCTCCCCTAGGGTAAGAACTCCAAAATCATGATTGTCACTTCTCCTACCAAAACCAAAAACAAAACTATATATGTAGGCTCCTCTCAAATTCCATACAGGCACATGGTTCTCACCATGGATTCAAGAACCTGGAGGAGCCATTCAGTACTTAAAACCCAGAATGGGCCGGGAACTTATAAATTCAAAAAATAAAAATAAAAGATTAAACTACTTGCACATAGAGTAAACAAAAATGCTTGAAAAATTACTAGATACACAACCTACAACTTTTCATTAACTGGAAATAAGAAAAACCATACAAAATATCCAACTCTTTCAACCACTCTCTATCAACCTCTATAAACCTCTATCTTGAAATGAAGGCTTGGGAGATCTTTTTATATAATCTTCCCATTATTAGAATAGACTTAAATGCCCACTCAAGTCGAAAGCATCTCTTTCAGGAATCGTTACAATTGACCATACTGTCCACTAAAGAAATAATCCACTTTTCCTAATCCATTGTAACTAAATGTACCGAGCAACAACAGTACATACCAAGCATCAATACTAAGAACCATGAGTACTAAGCACATCAGTACCAAGCACCATCAGTACCGAGCACCATCAGTACCAAGTAACACTAGTACCAAGCACCATTACCGAGCATCAATATTAAGCATTAGTAGCGTGCTGCATTACCGAGCATTAGTACATGTCAAGCATCTTGTCTTAGTGTATTTTTAACTTTCTAAGGTTCCTAATACCTTTTTGCATTTGTAGAGGCTTACAAACTACCTCAGCAACACACCATTAACCTAAAAACATGGATATAAGCAACTAGGGTGTTTATTTACCAATTTGACCCATTTTACACTCGGTCATTACAAGAGTAAATGAACAAACACCTTAAAAACCAACTTAAACAAATCTAAAATGTTCCTAAGGGCCTTTAACCCTAAGTTCTTGTGCACCATACAACCAACTCAGAATTTTCAAATCCTTACCACATCATCCATAACAAACATCAACTTTATTTCTCCAATCTTAAATAGTTCTTCAATATTGTTGGTCCAAATGTACCTTGAATACATAATCAGATCTATACACAACTACCAAGAAACTGACTTATTCAACTTTTGAAACCGTGTACTACATTTTTCATTCTGTCTAGATTCAGTGAATCATCCACCATCATAACCGCTTTAGTTGATCATTCAAAACTATTTCTTAACCTTTAACTTTTAGCTATTCACTAAACTAGCCGGTTGGTAGTATCTTCACTAATGTCCTTTACCGGTGTGACCTAAGTGGCATGGTCACAAATATTATTTAACCTTTTGTCCTTATATATTCCAGTGTACTGATAGAATACTTGTCTTTCTTAACTTATTTGACCTTCACCTATTCTCTTGTTCACCTGTCTGACTATTCACCTGTTGTAGTTAACTTGTAGTTACCTATAGGTTAAAATTTCTACCGATCGGTATAAATTCATGTACTCTCAAAGAAATTGCTTACCTATGAACTGGATTGCCATAAATGACAACCATACCTTTTAGGATCATCATCAATGTCAGTTCTCATTATTCTGATATCATCATCTCTTTCTAAATTTCCTTGGACATCTGTAAAGTAGTAACTTCATATTCATTTTTCAATGCCTCATTTTCTTGCTTAAGTTTTCCAATCAGATTGGATGAATTATTTTCAGGTTCCTTCTATATCTTTTCCACAAGATCTTGCCTTTTATTCCTTGAGAGTTCGAGATGCTCTTTAAGCTTCTTGATGTAATATTCAGCTCTTCTTAGTTTGAACTTAAATTCCACATTATTAGCATTTGCCTTATACAGGTCTTAAGGTACTACTTCAATATTTTCTTCCAAACTCCTTTTATCCATCTGAGTCTCCCTTAATCTATTAGGCTTTCTCTCCAAGGGTCACAAGCTCTGATACCAATTGTTATGATCAAGAAATACTAAGAGGGGAGGGGGTTAAATCAGTATTGAAACACTTTTTAGTAAACTTAAAAAATTTAAACTTATCCATGCAATAACTAAAATGAGAAGAATATATGCTTAAAGTAAATAACTCATAACACCATATTTGTTCTTGAGGAAACCCTGGCCAAAGGGAAAACCCTAGTGCAAATGGTACCAAAAAATTATGCACTAAGAGTATAATGTCCCTATTAGAAGATCTATCCTTATTAGGAACTGACTATTACATTAAGCACAAATCCTTCTTAAATGATAAACCCAATTAGGTGTGATACAATGTGTTGGTACTTGAAAATTCAGGCCCTCTTTATACACAATATCAGGGAAGTAAAAATATTTGTTTTTATTTTCATAATATTTCCCTATTTTAAAAATTAATTAAATAATTAAAAAAGGCTAAATATGTGTCATTATCCTATTTCCATATTTATAAGCAAAACTTTTATATTATATTTCAATGGATTAAATACATAAATATTTTAAAAATAAAAATAAATTAAAAAAGAATAATAACTATATAGGGTAAAAGGGTGGCGATCGAGAGTTAAACACTCAACCTCTCAAGCGACCCCTTTTACCTACCTACCTACACATCCGCCCTCTAACCAGTTAGTCTATATGTTTTCTTTGAGTTATGTGTTATAGAAAATCATATTATCCTATTTCTTTTGTCTTATGTGCCTTTAAAAGATTTTATATTAAAAATGTGATTTAGAGGGCATTATTTAATTTATCCTAAATTACTAATGTGAAATATCATAATAGGGTAAATCATTTTTAAATATGTTATTTATTTTATTTAAATTATTTAAATATTGCTAAAACTATACTATTTAATATTTTTTGGCATTTTTAAATAAAATATTTCATATTACCTTTTGTTTAATTATTTGAAATAATATTTGGCCCTCTTGATAAATCATTTTGATATATTATTTATTTTGATCAATTTAGAGATTTGAGAACGTTATTAAATTAATATGAGCCCTAAATTAAAATTTATTAAAAGTTGTCTAATTTTGGCATTTGGTGTGCAGGAATTTTATAACATAAATAGGTGATGATAACCGAATAAATCAAAGGATATGACAAATACTATTTGTAATGTGGGAACATATTTATTCCCTTAAACCATATATATGGTTGATTTGTATAATTATCTAGGGTTAGTTGGAGGATTAGGTTTTTGTGAAAAAAGTATGACCTTTCACAAGAAACCATTGAAACACATAAATATTAAGTCAATTGAACTTGAAGTATTTACAATGAGATTTTTTAGGGGAAAACTCCAGAGACAAATGGATATACTACTGCAAGTATGAACCATTATGTACAAAGTTTCAAATATCAAATGAGATAAGTGCTATTATTTTTATTTATGGTTATATTGTTATTAATTTTCAATTAGTTTTTCAAATACTCTGTGTATTAGAGTGCTTCACTGTGTTATATTCCCTAAGTATGATAATTCAAAGTTAATATATATAGTTCGAACATCAATTGTAAGATCTGCGTATCTTTTGTTGTTCTTATTGGTCTCTTAATTTGAGTTAAAATTTGATAAGATTAGCAATATAGATTAATTTGAATTATAAGTCAAGTGGAAGCCTGTGAAGTGATGATCTTGCTTTATTGAAAGTAAGTTTTTAAAATCATCTTTGATTGTATGTAGGATTGAGAATTCTCTGACTCTATAACCCATATGTTCAGTAGGCACTGATCTTATTATTTGAAAGTTGTCTTTTGATTCCTATTTTGTAGTTTATATATAATTTAATCACTTTTCAAAGCATTTATAAAAATTAGAGTTTTTTGGGATAATTTAATTTTGTTTAAATCCTACATATTAAAGATCATCAGGAGATTTTATTGTTCCCTCCAAGGACCTTTCACCACCCTGGGAGGAGATTTGATTGTCTGTGTATGCAACTAGGAATCATAGAGGATTGCTCAATTTGAATTGGAATTTGGCATACCAACCTTGGCCTAATTAATCCGGAACTGCAGAGGTATCAATGTGTACCTATCAGTTGACCAAATCGGATCCATCATTTTTGTGCACCAACAAATTGGAAACTCTGTTGGGAAGCTATCTGTAAAGGATATTTGCAGAATCTTTGGTTACAGTTGTGAAATTCAGTAAGACTCTACTAGGAGAGAGAAGACTCAGAACAATTATTTCATCATAGAAAGTGAGGTGGCGAATCTAAATTTCAACCTCAAGAAAGATTGAGAGAAACTTATGTTAGGGAGAAGATCTCTGAAGAATAATACATTTGTTGAATTAGAACCAATCAAAAGAAATAGAAATTCAAAGATGTTGTATGTACCGAATACAACACAGCCTGATAGGGATGAACGGGAATTGGCTTGTGAGAAATTTCAGAATTTAGGTCATCATAGTCCTATTAGTGACAATGGAAATAAGAGCCTGTGTTTTAATCCAAGGAATATTGATATATCTGAACATGAAGAGCGAACTCAAGAAGGTAAAATTATAGATATTATGGCACAAGGATTGATTTCTCTGGAGAAGAAGGATGAAGGAATTATTAGGGACTTTAAGGCCCCATTTTTTTGGTGTAATTGGGGTGGAATTGGGTGTGGCACTTCCCCTTTTTTACCAAATCTGACATTTGGTTATCTAAACTGCAATTTGAGATTCGTCAACCAAAACCCAGTTTAGACACCAAAATAGGTGGCATTATCTTCCCACCCAATAGGTGGAATTAGAAATCATATCATGGTTTTGCATTTTTGTGAACCCGATTATAATTTGTCATCGGGTCTATCAATTTTTGGGGATTGTGAATTGAGTTTTGTTTGTGAATGGGGTTTGTGAATGGGGTTTTAGGGTTGATGTGCAGTGGGAACATGGCTTCACTCTGCACTACGTTCATGTCATGAGGAAGAGGTGGGAGAGATCTCAGGCTACACCTTTGCTTTCTATTTTCCTTTTCTTTCAAAACAAAAAGGTACGCTTAAAACCATTCTATCTTTCATTTTATAACTTTACTCTTTGCTCTTTGTGCCGCCATGGGTGCCTATGGTAGGGTTTTATAAAGATTTTTTAAGTCCTTGAGGATTTCCTTCTGTTATTAACTACAGATATTCTTCGCATTGTGTAGGTTATTTTAATTTCTCTCTATGAAAACAAGTAAAATTGTTCCCATTTCCTCTGTGCAATTGATATTTGGTCTTTGAGATATGTATTTTGGTATGGTTTTCTTCTTTAATTTTTCCCTCTGGATGTTGTTGGTCATGAAATATAAGTTGCATAAGAGAAGAGGGTTGTAATCTAAGCGCGGGGAGCTCTATAAAGCCATCCTTTATTTTTTTAGCATCCTGCTATAGGGAAACCCAAGTCATCAGCTCATGTTTGGACCAAGAGACTTGCCAAATTTGAGTAAACCCCCATCTGGGCACAAGGAATTTCTCATTTTTCTTGATCTTAGTTTCAGAAGCTCTCATTCTTCCCAAAACACAAAAACACCGTCATCAAATTTCTTCAAGCTAGCTATACTTTTCTTCGGTGAGGTGTTTTAGCGGAGGCCCATTGCCCATTAGCTCAACTAGTTCCCATACCATTTTGATCCTTTGGGTGAACAGAATCACACAAGTATTGGGTGAGAAGGAATTGAACAAGTGAAAAACAACACCCATTTCATGAAATTGAATAAATACCAGCTATACTCGAGATTCAATGTCTCAGTGCTTCCTGTTTCTGCCTCCAAGATATGAAAATGAAAAGAAGTCAAGTAATGGGGAGCTAGGGAATTTCCACAAGGTTTATGCCCTACTTCACCTTCTATGGCTTCTCTTTCGATGTTCATCTTATCCTTACCCCAAATCACTTGTGTGGAACCTCATGTTGTATAATCAATGTTTCTTTGCTCACAATCAATATCTTTCTACCCATAATAATGGGATTTGGGTGATCCATGTTGGATGGCTTTTGTGCCCATGTGCCTATTTAAGGTTAGGGTTAAGAGTTCAAGGGCCGACTATCTTAATACTTGTGACCTTTTTTTGTCTGTCCTCGAAATCTATTAGATATTTCTGTAATGCTTGCATTGTTTAGGTAGCCACAGATTGGTGTTTGTTCTTTATGTGTAATTTTAGTTACAGGGTTGTAAACTTTACCAAGAAAAATGCCGACCCAACACTTTTGAATGAGGTTTTACAGCTAGTTGGGAAGTGCATATTGTAATATCTAACAACACAGTTGTAGATTTTAGGCATGTTGGCATATGATGGAATGATATCATAATATGTAACAACACAGTTGTAGATTTTAGGCATGTTGGCATATGATGGAATGAAATCGATATTAATTCTCTATCTGTGTAGGTTTTTGGGGAATCTTTTTGGTTATTTTCGTTGTTATTGAATCCTACTTCTACCATTGTCTGCTAGCCTAGCTAACATAGGAGTAATTTAAGCGTTTCCATAGTTTTTTTCTATCCAAGGTTTTTAATCTACGTGTTTCACAGACTTAGTTTAAACTTACATCTTCAACTGCATATGAAAAATATCGAAGCTTTTGAAATATACAATGATGTTGTATTTCTGGAGTTCACAAACTGTAATGTTCAGATGTAAAGTGATGGAAAATTTTAATGAAAGTTTATCAATGCTTTAGACCTGTAAGGGCTGTGTTATTGGGGCATATTGAATTAATGTCAACCGGTTGTGCTTGTATAGTTGTTTCTAATGTGTACTTAGAAATGCAAGTGAAATGCCAGTGTAATTGCTCTTTAATTTACAGATATTTAATTTCTGATTGAGAGGGCATATAGTTACCACATGAAGCTCATAATTCAGAGCTTTAACAATATTCTCCTACTCCAAATGGTTGGCTGCCTCCATTATAGATGTGCACCCCTGACAGCCCTATGGAAGACAATGTGTACCTCTAGGATTCTTTTATAATCCCGTTATATAATAAATTACTACCTTGGCTGCTTGCAATTCACTGAAATGGAATTTTATTTTTTGTCTTCTGCTCCTCTCAATACTAACAAAATCAAGTATTTATGAGAACATCTAATACATATTGAAGATAAGAGTGTTCCAATTTTTAACATTAAGTACATACTAATCCAATTACAGAAATTGACTCTCTGTTTATACATTAATCAAATAGGCTTTAGCTTACAAGTTGATACCTAAGAAGCATAGTTGCATAGACCACAGGCACATTATATGTTACAAGACTTTGAAAGTGTGGGTACCTATGAAGTTCAATTCAATTGTAGTATTATATGGAATGTAATTGTTGATTTGGAAGCTTTGGGTTGAGAGGGGGATTATCCATGTAGATAAACTAAACATAAGAAATTGTCTGAATGCCACTTTCAACTGAAAAATAATCAATATAATCCAACTTTTGGTTTGATGGAGCCCCGAACAAGATTGAATTATGAATTCTATTAATAGGGTTTTCAATAAATAATTTCCAAGATTCTTCCTTACGGTTCTTTGTAGTTGAAGTACATACGACACTTTAAAAAGCTCATCTATCTGAGTACAGGTTGAGTAGAAAACTTATTAGGCTTCCATGAACTCTGATCTTTGTGAATCAGCTAATTAAAAAAATTATGGATTCCTTTCTGGAACATGAGGAAAAGCATGAGTGAAAGTGTGATAGAAATGTTCTTCTTTTAAATCCCTACACAAAATATTGATCTAATTACAATTGCAGTTCTCCAATGTAATGCTCTTGAAAGCCTAGTCTTGTAGCATATTTCTAGCCAAATCTTTTCTCTGTAAAGAATTAACAATAGTTGTAGAACATCTGTGGTTTAAATAATGATATTTAGGCAACTTTTATAGATTTTTTTTAAGGTTTATGGACTCCTGAGGTCCTGGTGCAGCATTTGATGTATCTTTCTTAGCCTTCTTAGGAGCATACATCTTCTTTTGAAAAAGATTCCTCATGGAAACAATTCTATCCTGCAAATACTTATTATCATGTTGAAGTGTAAATCTCCTCCATCGATATGATCTCTTTTGTAAGTTTTTGGTAATTGAAGTTTCTATATGAGTATCACATGTTGCTTCCTTAGCCAAGCATTCACATTTTCTCTCCACCTAGCAAGAATATGATTCCGTACCACAATATAGGTGGCTCATTCTGCTCCTCCCAAGGTTGACACCGCACCATGTTCAATCTCTTCCTTTGTCAATGAATCAATGGGAAATCCCATAGAATATGAAATCATGGATTCAATGTCCAACTCCCCAATGTCAATTCCCTTTCTTTTCCTTCCACTTTATCCACCCAAGTGCTTCTCTATGAAATCATCATCCATCAAACTCTCATCATAGCATGCAGCCCTAGGCTATTGCCTCAGTGTCCTTGAAGGTTTTGTAGCTACCATCACACCCAGATGTATGAGACCCTCCACCTCAAGAATACATTTGTAGGTTACATTATGTAGGGGGCCAATCTACTATACCATGGAACATTTGAAGTTTCTCTTGCCAGGTACCCAGAGGTAGAATTATTTGGTATTTGTGGTTTGATAGCAACGTACAATTAGGTCAAAAGAAGTACAGTAATAAGTCTTTTCTCAAATACACATGACCAATACTATTGGATTTTTACCAATTGACACCAAAGGCACAGGGCATCGCATCCAATTAAAATTCTTTTTCCAAATACCTAGAAGTGAGAATATTGGCTGCTTACCATTTTAAGGGCTAGGATGATTCCTACCGATACGTCACTCTCCCTTTGATATGTGCAGGTTGACTTTCGAGTCTATTTGAGAATGCCTAGGGAAAATCTTATTGTCAGTTACATAATAAAGAAACTACTAAACTTGCAATCAGTTAAACACACTAGCCACGTACACAAAGGTGTGACTATTAATTATTCTTTTAATCGATTGCACATGGCGATTCCCTGTAAGATAAGGGTGTAATTTCCACTTCAATGAAATATTCAACTCTTCTTTTGCAAACTAGTATGTATCTTTAGATAATCTCTTGCCAAACCATCTTTGAGTGTGACCCTCTTATTAAGTGTCTGCTAATCACTTAGCCTTGATAGAAATGACTATAGGTCTATGAATACTCGTCTAGAAACTTCAATTCCCAAAGATCTAAAGTAATTTTGACAACATAATAATATCTACAAAACTCTATATCCAAACCTCTATCTTAAGCACCCAATAATAGGACAATAAATACATGTTCATCCATGAAATGATAATTATAAAGTCATGACCTACCACCAAAAATGTAGTACCTGATGATTTCAATTTGAAGAGATTGGCTGGTCTAACCAAACCTATTAGTTCATCCATTTTTTCTTGTGTATTTTGTCAAACATTGTCAAATAGTTTGCTTCCTATCTTGATACATTTCTTATATGATGAATCATAGGTTGAACATTGATTCTAAAATTTCTTAAAATTACTTATATTTGTAGAATACTTTCAATTTATAGAACATCAACAACATGCTACCAATATCTCCTCATGCAAATCATTGTTTTTGTCCTCATTTCAGGCCATTGATTGATCCTATTAAGAATATTGACATTCTAGGATGGGTAGCTATGGAGACCATATATTCTCATCTTCTCACAACTCTTATTGCTTGTGTTTCCATAGCCACAGTAGTGGTGGCCCGAGAAGGCAATGCACAAATGGGTAAACGAAAAAGAAAAGGAAATTCTTTTTATAGAATGGTTATTCAATCCAATGATGTGGATTTTCATGATCAGATTCACATGAGTAGGGGAGGCTTCTTTCATCTAGATACTATCCTAAGGCTGAAAGGAACCTTGAAAAATATGATACACTTGACATTAGAAGAACAATTTGTGATGTTCCTCCACATTGTTGGCCACAATCTGAGGAACCACAAGATTGCCCACAACTTTGGGCACTCAGGAGAGACAATCAGCCAATACTTCCACAAGGTGTTGAGGGCTATCTTAGGACTCCACAAGAATTTATTTCTAGCACCTAGTCCAAACACTCCTCCTGAAATTTGTGGGAATGAAAATTTTGATCCATTCTTCAAGGTAATTCTTGTGTTGTTACAAATTTCTTGTATGTATTTTTATCCTTATCATATTATTGGTTGACCGTAGAATTAATGATTGTATCATATTGTATAGGATTGTGTTGGAGCTATCGATGGAACCCATATACCAGTCACCATTGATGTTGACATGTAGGGTAAATATCATGATAGAAAAGGCAACCTATCACAAAATGTTATGGGTGTGTGTTCCTTCAATCATAAGTTTTAGTACTACCTTGCTGGTTGGGAAGGGTCTATTGCAGATTGTCGTGTTCTAGCTTCAGCTCTGTCAAGAGAAGATCCTCTTGTTGTTCCCCCCAGTAAGCCAAATCATAGTTTACTATACTCAAGGGTACAATCAATGTTTCACATTTTAATAATATACTTTATTTATGTAGGAAAATATTTTCTAGTGGATGCTAGATATCCCAATGCACCTGGATTTCTTGCTCCTTATCGATGTACACGCTAGCACCTGAAGAAGTTTTCAAGAGAGAATCCAATAAAATCTCAACAAGAGTTGTTCAACCATCGACACTCCTCTCTTAGAAACTTCGTAGAGCATACATTTGGTATTCTCAAGCAGTGTTTTCCAATCTTGAGGCATGCCACGTCTTATCCTATCATGACATAAGCCCATATTGTATTATCATGTTGCATACTACACAACTGCATTACATTAGAGGAAAAAATTCCATCAGAAATTGTCACTGAAGAGGAATATGATCGTGATGTGATATGTGTACCAATGCTGTAGACATATGGGTTGTCTCAGTGTGATAGAGACTAGTGGGCATAGTTTCGAGATGATATAGCAAGTAGAATGTGGGAAGAGTACAGATCCCAAGAATAGTTGTTCTTTTATGAGTCAAGACTACATGATATTTTCCTTTTTCTTATTTTTTTCTCTACAATTATTGGACTTCTATGGGTCAATGTGTTTTATTTGAGTAAACTGATGTATGAAGATACTTTGATATACATGATGGTTTCCTTTTTCTTCTATTTCTATCTAGAATAATTGGAATTTTATGGGTCAATGTGTTTCATTTGAGTAAACTGATGTATGAAGATACTTTAATATACATGATGGTTTCCTTTTTCTTCTGTTTCTATCTAGAAGTATTGGACTTTTATGGGTCAATGTGTTTTATTTGAGTAAATTGATGTATGAAGATACTTTGATATACATCATGGTTTCCTTTTACTTCTATTTCTATCTAGAAGTATTGTAATTTTATGGGTCAATGTGTTTTATTTGAGTAAATTGATGTATGAAGATACTTTGATATACATGATGGTTTCCTTTTTCTTTTGTTTTTATCTGGAAGTATTGGTCTTTTATGGGTCAATGTTTATACCATTAACAACAATTTGTATACACAACATGGCATACACAGAATTAATGATGAGCATGGATGAAATTGGTTGCACGAGCCAAATATCTCCTTCCTCAAAGAAGATAATGTGGAAAAAGGAAATGGAACACAAGTTTCTAGACTTTCTCCTTGAGCAAGTATAGCTAGGAAAAAAATGTGATGAAGGCTTCAAAAAAGAAGCATGGCCCGCCATTGAGAGGCAGTTCAACGCTGATATGAACCTTAATCTATCAAAGGACAACTTCAAAAATAAGATAAAAACCTAGAAGCTTCCATATAGATTGATGAAAGAGCTAAGAAATACAAGTGGTTTTACTTGGAATGAGGAAACTCAATGTATGGATGTTGAGGATAGCGTGTGGGATGAGCTTCTAAAGGTAGGGTGATCTCTCTACTATTTTGATGGAAATAATATTGCCTTCTTTTAAAGTTAATAATGAAAGTCAAAGAACCTAATCAATTTATTTATGCCAACATGGAGAGAAGAGAGTTCAAAAAAGCCAAAGTGTATAAGAGGCAGCCCTTCCAATACTTCAATGATTTGGGTGCAATTGTGGGTAATGACATTGCTGAAGGTAATGTAGCCATGAAGGCACTTGAGAATAAAAAATGGAACCCTATGGAAGAGCCATTCAATGTGCATGATGAAGAGGATGTTAGTTTCAGTATACATCTTGATAGTGCTGCTGATTTGGATGAAGACCCTTATCCTTCCAATCAGTCCACTGCAACTGCAAGTGCTAGAGGAACTCCTACATCACCAGTCACAAGGGTGGGAAAGAGGAGGAAGGTAAGTATGGCCACTTCCTTGGATGCCATGTGTGAAACAATGAAGAAAATAAAAGAGGGCATGAGCAATGTTCACCTTCACAAAATTTGATATATCTGATCATGACAATGCTTTGACGAGCGCATATACCGCTCTCAAATCCATCCCTGAATTGAGTTGAGGTGTATTCCTGAGGGTATATGACACCTTTGTGGTTGAACGTGAAAGAGCCAAAGGGTTCTTGTTGATGATTGAGGACAAGAGAGTGGACTAGATTGCAGCCACATATGGTGGATTATAGTTATTTTCTACATACTTTATCAAACTTTATCATGAGTTGAAACATTATCATACTTGTTCACATACACTGATATAATTGTGTTTTCGTTGATGGTTGTTTATCAAACATATTTTTTGTTTATCAATTATATTCTGAGATAATGAAATGTAAATTGGTTTCCTAAAGACCCTGTCACTGCCCGTAAGGGTACATCCATCCAACCTTGTCTGTACTTTTCCCTTCAAGTGAATTATTTGGAATAGCAACAACAAAATCATTACCAGAAAACATGAATGGACAGAAAATATAGATGGCAGAGATTGAATAAAATATGAACCTCTATCCAAGTGTGTCTACATGCATGATTTTTGAAAGAACAGAAAACCCATCAAAGGGTTGTAGTTCGAATAGTTGAGCATAATCGGTTGTAGGGCGATGATATGTCCCTTAATTATATCATCAACTAATAGCCCTCAGACGTATGATGAGGGATGAGATTGTGTGCAGGCAATTTTATCTGATTGATATCCCTCACTCCAAGGCTTTTCATTCTGATATCTGGGAAACATTAGTTAATTGATATTGGTTCAATTAGAAGCCTAGACATAAAACACAATTAAATGAATACTCAAGAATTTCAAAATGATATTGAAAAGAAAAGAAAATTATTCAACCTAATTCTAATTTAGATTTAAATTAACTAACTTTAAATAAGATAAACCTAGACTACTCCTTTATATATATATATGTGTGTGTGTGTGTGTGTGTGTGTGTGTGTGTGTGTGTGTGTGTGTGT
>MU227119.1:146700-162785 GCA_018584345.1 Thuja plicata | reverse complement strand
TATTTTGACTATTTTCCAATAGCTCTTCAATGTTATCTAGTGTTATCTGTAACTTTTTTGACAGTTCCTTTCTTTTGGCGAATGAGTGTCTCAACTTCTTCTTTAGAACTTCAAATTGTACCAAGGCTTTATGCAAGGCTTCTTCAATTTTCTTCTCTCTTATATCCCTCCATACTCCAAGATCTAATCTTTAGTTGTTAAGCTTTCCCTCTAGAGAACTAAGCTCTGATACCAATTCTTAATCAGAAAGATTAGGAATGGAGAGGGGGGGTGAATCAATATTAAAAAACTTCTAATGCTTTTGCATTTTATTGAACTCTAAACCATTAAACATCAACCAACAATAACATTAACTGATAGTGTCCATAGTGGTGCAAGGAAGCTCCCTATTTGATGTTTTCATGTGATTTAGGGTTGGTTTAGTTGTTTGTGTGTGTGTTGGAATAATTTCCAAGGGGTTGGATGCAATGACAAGTTGACTTCATTTTTGTAAGAGCATTAGTGCTCATTAGGTGATTTAGGGTCAATTTGGGATAATTAGGGAAAAGTTGATATTTTAGTGAAATGTGGGTTTGAGGGGTGTTTTAGGACCCTATATATTCTATCTAGGGTCATCAAAGTCAAACTCACCCATCGAGTTGACAAGGAAGGTCAAAATGCATGAAGTGCAAAAAGTTGCTAGCAACTTTAAAAGTTGCTCGAGCAAATTTTGCAAGAAATTGTAAAATGTAGTTAGATTGGTTGTAACTGCCCCATGCTTGGTATATGAGCATGGATTAGATTTTTTGGAATGGTTAATGAAATTTTGTATTGCAACACTTATTTTTGACACCTCTCTACGGATGATTGTATATGCATTCTTGTAATTTGCACTGTTTCTCTACTCCTATACGGCTGTGTATGGATTGGGAGAGGAGATCGGGCTCCATGGGAGTGTATTGGATTCATTTAGCTTTCATATGAAATAGTTTGTTTGTTTTCAAGTTCTTGCATTGTAAAGTTAGAGAATTTTGTAGGTCACTAGTCTGTGAGAGACAATACAGTTCTACCTAGTTAGAAATGGATCTACCCTAGAATCCCACTGGTGGAATTGACTGAAACCATGGGGGAAGTAGGGTTAGATTCTATAGATTGGTTTTTTTTTTCCTTTCTTGTAGTTTTAGTGGATCTCCTAGACCAAATAGGAATCTCTATGGCTGACTGGTGAATCCAGGTGAGCCAGGACAGGGAGAAGAAGGAATTTGAACAAGAACTCATGACCTTTTTGGAAAGACTTAGTGGCATTTTTAGATGCCCTAGATAGTATCCTAAAAGGATTTGAAGGTGGAAGGAGGTGAATCAAATATTGCAGATCATTTTGGTAATTATTTATGCTGACTGGTCCAGAGGCCTAATTAATAGGCTAAAATCTAGAGCCTACAATAAACTAGGGTTATGAGTTCTTTCAGAAGTCAGGGTTTTGGATTTTGATAGGGTTGGTTGATAAATTGAATATTTTCAAGGTCTTGTGTGGGGTCATTAGAGAAGTTTGAGAGTGATAGGCCTAAAACCGTGAAAATAGACCTACTAGGAATTAGGCAATTAGGCCTCCTAGTGAAATATTGACCAATTGGATTGGTAAAGAGTATTTAAGTATTGGAAAGAGTTCAGAATGACCTAGGATGGGTCTAGAAGATTGATAGGAGTCTTGGTGGATGTGTGGAAAGATCCTAGGTAGAGGTTTGGCATTCTAGGAGGATTTTTAGTGAAGAAACTAGGCATTTGGTGAACTAGTTGGACTAGTTAAGCCTAGAAACTTTGGAATATTCTAAATACCAACTATACCTTGGAGGAGAAGTTGGTAGTCAGGGTCTTCGAGATCCTAATTGGAGGAAGGTTCTACAAGAAAAAACCATTGGATGGTTGGAATAGATCAAGAAGCATCTTAGAGTGAGGAAAATCTCTAGAGTATCAAACGCTCTGCATGAGAGTGGTATCAGAGCCATATTATCTTGAATATTGTGTATGTCTAAAGTGGAAGAGAGTCAAGAGGTAGAGAACATGCCTCCTAAGGAAATGAGTAGAGATGCCATAGTGGAATTGGTTCATGGCCTCTTGGAGAAGGCTAGTGTGTCCGAGACAAAGGGAAAAAAGAAGATCACAAAATGGGGATTTGAGAATGATGGAGATGATGAAAGTCAAATGAAAGATTCATCAAACAAAGGGAAGGAACCTGAGATGGAAAAATAACAAAAGGTATTCCAAGATGCCTTCAAGTCTCTTAACAAAGATAGTATGGAACACATACCATATTACTGTGGCAGCATAAATGGAGAAGAGTTGTTGGATTGGCTTGAGGCCATTGACAACCAATTTGATTACAAAGAAATATCAGAGGAGAAGAGGGTTAGCTACGCTAAGGCTAGACTCAAAGGATCTGCATTGGTGTGGTGGAACATGATGGAGGATGATAGGGAAACCAATGGAAAGAAAAATATTGTTTCTTGGGAGAGGATGAAAATTAGGTTGAGGGCACAATTCTTGCCTACTGATTATGAAATCCAAATGTGCCAAAAGTTGCAAAACTTAAGACAAAAGGAGATGATAGTGAGTGCTTACACCGAGGAGTTTCACAAGTTGAGACTAAGGGCTAGAAGACAAGAAGATGAAATGGAGAAGGTGGCGAGGTATCTCAATGGGTTGAGACAAGGGATACAAGATGAGATTAGCATGATGGCTCCTGAAAATATGCACAAATGTTTCTAATTGGCCTTAAGAGAAGAGGATAAGGCTAGAAGGAGGAATGACTTCCATCAAAGAGGAAGAGGTGGTAATAATAATAGAGGTTTTCAGAGAGGAAAGAGTAATTTTGGTAGGGGACAAAGCCCTAATATACAAGAAGATAATCAATCTATGGATAAAAATGGGGGCAATCAGTTTAGGGGATCTTTTTAGAGAGGAGGATATAGAGGAAGAGGGCCTCCTAGAGGAAGATTTCAATCCCAAGGAAGGTCCAATTCAGCCTTCACTGGAAGGTGCTATAACTGCAACCAAGTGGGTCACACAATGGGAAAGTGTCCTAAAAATAATTCCTCATCTTCAATGGGGGATAGAAGGAATCAATTGGTACAAAAGGATGACACACAAAGTGTTACTTCTCCCATTTACAAGGCAGGGCCAGTATTGGATAGAGAGAGCTTGATGTTAAGGAGAACTTTGTTGAAAGTGCCTAGCACTATAGAGCCACCTCAGAGAAAGAATTTGTTTAAGACAACTTGTAGGTCTCATGGGAATATTTGCAAAGTGATAGTGGATTCTAGATCCACTGAGAATATAGTATCCACAGAGATGGTGGACAAATTGAAACTAAGGAGGATACCTCATACCACACCCTATAAAGTTTCATGGTTTAATAAGGGTCAACAAATAGTGGTAGATGAAAAAAATATGGTTGAGTTTGAAATTGGAGAGTATAAGGACAAGGTCCTATGTGACATACTACCTATGGATGCATGCCATCTACTTCTAGGACATCCATGGCAGTATGATGTCAAAGAAATACATGATGGGGACAAGAATAGTTATGTGATCACCAAACTAGGCAAGAAGTTTCAGATGGATCCTTTACCAGAGCCTAATGAGGAGAAGCATGTGGGGACAAGCGTGATGTTATTGAGTGGGAAGGAGTTTCTAAAGGTCATGAAGAAGGAGAAAGGAGTTTTTTGTGTAGTAGTGATAAAACCAAAGGAGGAGACTAAGGAGAAAGACAGTTTTCCACCAGAGATAAAAACATTGTTGGAGAGATACCATGACCTAGTAGATAATGGTTTTCCAAGTGAATTACCACCTATGAGGGATGCGATTCATTAGATTGACCTCATTCCTAGAGAAAATTTTCCAAACAAAGAAACATATAAGATGACACCAAGTCAAAATGCAAAGACAGAAAAACAGATTCAAGATTTGTTGGATAAAGGTTTGATAAGGAAGACCTTAAGCCCATGTGTTGTACCTATAGTACTTGCACCTAAAAAGGATGGAAAATGGAGGATGTGTACGGACTCCAAGGCTATAAACAAGATCACAATCAGGTATAGGTTCCCAATGCCCTGGATAGAAGATTTGATGGACAATCTACGAGGATCTTATTACTTTTCTTAGGTGGATTTGAAGTCAGGATACCATCAGATAAGAGTGAGGACTGGTGATGAGTGGAAGACAACCTTCAAGACCAATGAAGGGTTGTATGAATGGCTAGTAATTCCCTTTGGCCTAAGTAATGTACCTAGCACATTCATGAGGCTCATGAATGAAGTGCTAGAAGGGTTCATTGGTAAGTTTGTAATAATTTACCTTGAAGATATTTTGATCTTTAGCAGGTCCAAGGAGGAGCACATGAAGCATTTGGAGATGGTCTTGAGGAAGCTACATCAAGAGAAGTTGATGATAAATCAAGAAAAGTGTGAGTTACTAAAAACTGAACTATTTTACCTTGGTTTTGTGGTTGCTAATGGATGCATGAAGATGGATCTTGAAAAGGTTAAGTTAATATTGGAATGGCCTACACCTAGGTCCATAGGGGATGTTAGGACTTTCCATGGGTTCGCCTCCTACTATAGGAATTTTATGAGAAATTTCAGTCATGTGTGTGCCCCTATACTTAACACCATAAAGGGTGGATTCAAATGTAAGTTTGAATGGACTGTGGTAGCAAACCAAGGGTTTGAAATGTTAAAGAAGAGGATTGCAGAACTACCTGCTCTTAGGTTCCCTAATTTCAATCAACTATTTGTGGTAGAATGTGATGCTAGTAAGTTGGCTATTGGAGCAGTGTTAAGCCAAGAAGGACATCCTATGGCTTTCTTCTCAGAGAAGTTGAATGGGGCTAAACAAAAGTACTCCACCTATGATTTGGAGTTATATCATATGGTACAAGCCCTTAAGAAGTAGAGACACTACCTATTACCTAGGGATTTTGTGGCCTACACTGATAACCATGCTTTAAGTTTCTTGAATGGACAAGAAAAATTGAATTAGAGGCACTTGAAGTGGGTAGAATCATTGCAGGCTTATACATTTGTCATAAAGTACAAGAAGGGGGTTAGCAACAAGGTTGCAGATGCTCTTAGTAGAAGATTACTCACAATATAGGAGATACAATTGCAAAGTGTAGGGATGGATGATTTGAAGGACCTCTATAAGAAGGAAAAGGATTTCAAAGAAGCCTGTGTGAAATTTCAACAGGGTTTCAAAGTGGATTTCAGTGAGTTTGTGTTTCAGGAAGGCCTATTTTTTAAAGGTCACCTTATGTGTATTCCTCAATGCTCAATGAGGAAAAATATTGTGAAGGAGAAACACCAAGGCAGCTTGGGGTGCCACTTTGGAGTGGATAAGAGTTTGGAGAAAGTGAATAGGCACTACTATTGGCCTAAGTTACAATCAGATGTGAGGATATTTGTAGAACAATGTCAGATCTGTCAGAGGGAAAAAAGGATAAAGCAACAATAGTGGGTTATACCAACCCCTATCCATACCCCAAAGACCTTGGAAGTGTCTTAGTATGGATTTTGTTTTGGGGTTACCAAAGACACCTAGGGGTCATGACAGTGTGTTTGTAGTGGTGGACCGTTTTAGCAAAATGGCACACTTCATTCCATGCAAGAATAAAAATGATGCTTCTCAAATTGCAGGTCTATTCTTTAGGGACATTGTGAGTATCCATGGATCGCCACTAAATATTGTAAGTGACAAAGATAGCAAGTTTGTGGGTCACATTTGGAGGACCCTATGGAAGATGCTTGGAACAAACTTATCTTTCTCTTCAGCCTACCATCCACAATCAGATGGACAAACGGAGGTAGTCAATAGGTCACTTGGAAACTTGCTAAGGTGTTTGACTAAACAACATGGACAGTCATGGGATAACATCATAGGGCAAGCAGAGTTTTCCTATAATGACTCCATTAATAGGATTACATGTAAGAGCCCCTTTGAGATAGTGTATGGGGTCAATCCTAGAGGTATTTTGGATCTGAGGGATCTCAGTTTGAAGGACAAGAGAAGTGCACAAGGAGAGTCATTTGCAGAACAGATGAAGGAGCTACATGATCAAGTCAATATGACTTTACAAAGGCAAGTGGAGAAGTACAAATCTAAAGTTGATCAGACCAGTACAGATTTGCAGTTCAAGGTTGGGGATCTAGTACTTTCCTATCTCAGGAAGGAGAGGCTACCCAAAGGCCAACCAACTAAAATATTCATGAAGAAGATAGGGCCACTAAAGATTTTGCATAAGTATGGAAAGAATGCATATGAAGTGGAATTGCCACCTGATTTGGGGATTTCACCCATTTTCAATGTTTGTGAATTGTACCCCTATAAGGGATCATCTCTAGACACAGGTCAGTCTACACTTGTAGATTTGGAGGATGATGATTGGGTGAAATACTTGCCTACCCCAATGCCACTGAAATTGGAAAGTGTATTGGATTCTAAAGTGATAAAGAAGACAAGGGTAACTACAAGGAATACCTCATCAAGTGGTAGGGACTACTTGAAGCTGAGGCCACTTGGATGATAGAGCTGGACATTCTAAAACATGAGGTCACTATTAAAGACCTCCTAACTCAAGGGACTTGAGTTATTTTGTCCAGGGGAGTATGGTGCAGGGAACCTCCCTATTTGTTGTTTTGGTGTGATTTAGGGTTGGTTTAGGTGTTTGTGTGTGTGTTGGAATAATGTCCAAGGGGTTGGATGCAATGACAAGTTGACTTCATGTTTGTAAGAGCCTTGGTGCTCATTAGGTGATTTAGGGTCACTTTAGGCTAATTTGTGAAAATTTGATATTTTAGTGCAATGTGGGTTTGAGGGGTGTTTTAGGACCCTACATATTCTATCTAGGGTCATCAAAGTCAAACTCACCCATCGATTTGACAAGGAAGGTCAAAATGCACACAGTGCAAAAAATTGCTAGCAACTTTTGAAAGAAATTGAAAAATGTAGTTAGATTGGTTGTAACTACCCCCTTCTCGGTATATGAGCATGGATTCGATACTTGGGAATGGTTAATGAGATTTTGGATTGCAACACTTATTTCAGACACCTCTATACGGGTGACTGTATCTACATTCTTGTAATTTGCATTGTTTCTCTACTCATATACTGCTGTGTATGGATTGGGAGAGGAGATCGGGATCCATGGCAGTGTAGTGGATTCATTTAGCTTTCATATGCAATAGTTATTTTATTTTCAAGTTCTTGCATTGTAAAGTTAGATAATTTTTTAGGTCACTGGTCTATCAGAGACAATACAGTTCTACCTAGTTAGAAATGGCTCTACCCTAGAATCCCACTAGTGGAATTGACTGAAACCATGGGCCAAGTAGGGTTAGATTCTGTAGATAGGTTTTTTGTTTCCTTTCTTGTAGTTTTAGTGGATCTCCTAGACCAAATAGGAAGCCCCATGGCTGACTGGTGAATCTAGGTGAGCTAGGACAGGGAGAAGAAGGAATTTGAACAAGCACTCATGACCTTTTGGGAAAGACTTAGTGGCATTTTCAGATGCCCTAGATAGTTTCCTAAAATGATTCAAAGGTGGAAGGAGGTTAATCAAAGATTAGAGATCATTTTTGTAATTATTTATGTTGATTGGTCCATAGACCTAATTAATAGGCTAAAATCTAGGGTCTGCAAGAAACTAGGGTTATGTGTACTTTCAGAAGTCAGAGTTTTGGATTTTGACAAGGTTGGTTGATACCTTGAATATTTTCAAGGTCTTGTGTGGGGTCATTTGAGAATTTTTGGATTGATAGGCCTAAAACTGTGAAAATAGACCTACTAGGAATTAGGCAATTAGGCCTCCTAGTGAAATATTGACCAATTGGATTGGTAAAGAGTCTTGAAGTATTGGGAAGAGTTTAGAATGACCTAGGATGGGTCTAGAAGATTGATAGGAGTCTTAGTGGATGTGTGGAAAGATCCTAAGTAGAGGTTTGGCATTTTAGGAGGAGTTATAATGAAGAAACTAGCCATTTGGTGAACTAGTTGGACTAGTTAAGCCTAGAAACTTTGGAATCTTCTAAAGACCAACTATACCTTGGAGGAGAAGTTGGTAGTGAGGGTCTTGGAGATCCTAATTGGAGGAAGATTCTACAATTAACAACCATTGGATGGTTGGAATAGATCAAGAAGCATCTTGGAGTGAGGAAAATCTCTAGAGTATCAAACCCTCTGCATCACATAGTACTACCAATATGTTGTAACTTAAAATCATAAAATAAATAGAAATAACACATAATCAGATCCACACAGCCATAACTAACAAATTTTTGGTTACGTAGAAACCATTGGTTAGCGTGAAAAATTGTGGTGGGGATGATACCCACAACTCTTCACTACAAGGAAATGTTTTACATGTTAGGGCTTACGATATGTTACCTTATGAGTGACTCACCTATTTAGGAGTGACTAATATATTTTTAAGTATATCTACATTCTTATTAAGGCTACTCTTCTAAGAGATTTAATCTCGCTTGTGCGACGTTCACCCTATTAAAGGATTTAAAAAAAACACACACACACTATGAACTTATCATAGAGACTACTCCATCAAGGGATTTGCAATACCTTGTAGAAACTGTTAGGATTATTGAAAAGATAGTAATGACCTTTATACGCTTCCTTCCAAATTTTGTCATATCCCTTATGCTCTAAATCTTTTTTCTATTATCTTCTTTCTAATTAACTTCTCTGCTCAATTCATCCTCGTAACTTCTTCTCAACAACTCTTTTCATAATCTACTGCTCAATATTTTTATCTTTTAATCTCCTTAACTTGTTATTCATTCCTGACCATTAATCTTAGGGTTAATAAAAAACTTAATCTCTATCAATCCATAAATTATTTTCATGTTCTTCGTCTTGTCGATTGATGCATGATTTTCATTATGACCGATAGATGTCATCTTCTGATAGTTGAAATAGAGGATGTCATCTTCTGATAGCATATCAGAAGATAACATCTTATAGAATGTTTCCTGATAGTTGACCGACAGGAAACATTTTATAAGTTGTATGGGAATAATTGATTCACCTCCTCTTAGTTATTCGGCTTGTTCAACATTGCTTTATTAGGGTAAGCAATATAATCATAACTTATCCTAGTAGGAATTTGTGTGTTTGTAATAGAATTAATTGTTGCATTTATGTTAGAATAAATTAAATAATCCTTATGGTTAGGTATTTGGCCTTAATTATGCTTAGGAACCTTGATATATGGGGGCCTAGGAAGCTAGATCGATGTCTATGTCCACCTGTATCCCCTTCGCATCACTTTATTGAGGCTCCCCAAACTCTAAAATTTTATAACTCTAGATTGGCATCTCCGCTTTCAATTAAGCTCTTTGGCATCTTCTGCATTGGCATGTATGCGGTAATCGGCGCCTATTCCTACTTTGGTGCCTTCGCGATTTGTTTGTGAACCTTTTTGTAGATTGTAGAATATGTTGCGCTTGCATCTCTAGTATTTCCTACTGGACGCTAACCCTAAGAAATGGTTTATATATGGCCAATTAAAGGTATAACTTCAAGACTTGGCATTCACTTGGGTTTGTCTATGACTTTCCATTGGACCCTTGGATATTCTGATTTGATATTCCTCTCTTAGAGTGTGTGTATGATATGTTAGCCGTGTCATTGGTTATGTTAAATTAAAAGTTAGGTGATGTAAGTTTATTGTGATTGATGCTTTTTTATTTAAAATATTGTCTACTTGTTAGTATTTATTTGGGTTTGGCCAAGGATTTCTTGATGGGGCATTACATCTTACCTATCTAATTAAAATAAATTGTATAAATAAGATTATAAATAAATATGTATAATATCATAATTTAGATAATCATATACAAAGTAATAAAAATATAAATTTAAAAATTATATTAAAAACTATTATAGAAAACACAATAACTAATATGCATTTAATGTTTGATCATTTTAATTTTCATTTGCAACTTCATCATTTAAAAATTAGTCACAACACAATACATGAATGGTCATAAAAAAAAATTATAATGTAAAATAAAAATAATAATTTACTAATTTCATAGTTAAATCCATTTGAAAGAACCTACAATCTATTTGTTCATTTCCTATGAGCTAAAAGAAATGCCTAATAATATTATTACAAATTGAATCAAGTTACTTTATTTCAAAAGAGGTAACTTAAAATAATATTATTTTATATGAAAAATTTACACTGTTTTGAGAATAAAGAGAATTTTGAATTGAGGACCCAAAAGAAATTAATAAAAGAAGGGTATTTCGTCAATTGCATCATCCATTTTTGTCATTCCAATCAAATTCCTTCTAGGGATTGAAAACTTGTGTTCATCTGTGTTCATCTTTCAATCTAACGACAAAAACCCTTAACATACAAGGAGATTTAGAACGTGAAAATCGTTTACTTAGTTTTCATTGTTGGAAAGAGGACAAAAACTCATTTATATCCTAGTGAAGCGATTTTATCTAGGAATGGCATTGACATTAGCACTAAATATTGCAAGATTACATTGCAAATCGAGAGAAAAGAGATGTATTTTTAGAGAATTTATATAATGACAAAAGTTTTGGGAAATCTCTAGATCTTTTTGTAAGAAAATTTGGTTAGTTTATTTGAACATTTCAATTTTTGACATTTTGCAAGATTACATTGCAAATCAAGAGAAAAGAGATGTATTTTTAGAGAATTTATATAATAACAAAAGTTTTGAGAAATCTCTAGATCTTTACGTAAAAAAAAATTAGTTAGTTTATTTGAACATTTCAATTTTCTACATTGTTGGTGATTTTGATAAGAATTTATATTCATATTTACAATAAATAATATTATTTTTAAATATTTATCATTATTTTTATATAAGTAATTTGTTATATTATAATACTTATGTCAATATTCATCATATAATTATTTATGTTTGATGTGAAGGTTTCCATATTATAGTAATATTCTCATTGTCAAATCTATTATAGTATGTATGAGCTTTTAATGTGAAAGGGTTTCCTAGATTTATTTTTATTGTTAATTGTTGGTGATCAATATTTATTTAAAATTTATTTTCCTATATTCTATATTTGTCTCATTATTAATTATACCAAAATTCAAAAAATAATTGCATACTTAATTAAAAAAATTAAGAGGAACATTACATTAATCAAGCATCAAGAATATGTAGTACAAGATTGACCACAACTCTATATTTATATTTGATCCACTTTATCAATGTGCAAATTTTAAATTAGTGCATGATTTTTTTTATTTTTTTAAAACAAGAATAAATATCTTAATACATCTATATAAATATCAAAATATCACTTTTATTGTATTTATATTGAATTTGTTGATTTATTTATTATAAGAAGAATAAGTTTTAACTTTTCTTTAACAATTATATTATTTTATCTATATTATTGATTTATTTTTATTTTTTTAATTCGATATTTTATTTTTCTTTGATATATCTTATTTTTTATTATTTTGGACAATATTATTTATTTTCTAACAAAAAGAAATATAGATTGTAGAAATTTTATGTATAAATGAATACCATTATTATTTATTTTTTAGACACACTTTAATCCAAAAGCTTCTAATACATATTAATATAGATTATAGAAACTTTATCTAATATTTTTTAAAAATTTTTAATTAAAAAATATTATAAAATGAAATTATGAATATATAAAAAAATAATACTATGTTCCATGGGTATATTTAAATTTAATAGTAAAAACAAAATAAACTTGTCATATAATTATTCTCTTTTTTTTTTGGGTTTATAAAAATGACAAGCTTGACTAGTGCAAATAATTCGCAATGCTTTCGGAAGCTGTCGACAAAAGAAAAGAATACCAAAGTCAAATATATTTAAAAACCTATTAAAGTGCGAAGGCTACAAATCGTGGGTTGAATTTTTAAAATGTTTTTGTCGCTCCTAAACTTGGATTGGCATCACATCAACTTCATTTATGAAGCATATTTCATTTGCTTTCAATCTTATTGAAAGAATATTAAATTTTCATTTGCTTTCAAGGACTTTAAAATATTACTAAATTTTCACATACAAATTGTTCCTTTCATTTTAAACATTATTTGAAAATAAATACCAAATGTCAAATCGATTTTATTAAAATGTGTAAAATCATTTTTAACACTATGATTTGAGATTGACAATGTTTTATTGACTTTTCATTTAGATCACTTATTGTCTTTCAAGAGTATTTTATGAATTGTTGTATTTTAATTGGAGAAACAATTTATCAAATAAAAAATTATAATGATAAAAGTATTTTGTAAATGATGTGAAAGAGTTTATTCCGAAAAAAATATATGGGATTTGAGGTATTCTAATATTAAAATAGATATTTGAAGTGTATTTATTTGAATGATGTTGAGAGGTTTTAAAAATTATTTGATTTATTTAAGATTTTTTTTGTTTTATATAAAACTTATTTTATTTAATTATTTATTTTGATAGGCAAAAGCAGTTAAGGGACTATATTCAATTATATTGATATTAAAGATTAACATGTTTACATTGTATAGTATGATAGAGTATCCATGATTGCCCCATTACCCCAACACTGACATTGCCATAGTGACTATATAAACTATCTTTGGAGGCCACCTAAAGACTAAATAGAGAGCCCAATTTACTATACAAATACTATCACTATGCACCTCTATAACAAAATGGAGAGAAATAACATGCTTTACTACTATATTGCTATAATACTGATTATATCAACTCCTTATCACAAAATAGAACAAACAACTATACACAAACTATGAACCCCAAAACCCACCCAAACCATCCATTGAAACATTAAAATCTTTTTTTTTATCAATTGGCCTAGCCTTGTAGACACAATCATCACCACAACCTGCATGATCCTAAAGAAATGCAAGGGATCCAAAAGAATTCAAGGAGTTTGAAGATATCCCCATAGCACACTTACCTCTAGCCTTCCTAGCGCATGCTTGATCATCACTGACTATTTCTGAGCTCAAGCTTTTTTTATCAAAACCCATAAGATCCTCGATATAATTTTGCAGCCAACCCTATTTTTCTTCCTCCTTTAGGCCTAGCATTAGTTTCAGAAAGGAGACACTCCTAATAACCAATTGCCTATGTTGAGGAACCACAAAAGGGTCTAAGTAATGGACAATCGAGTACTTCATCACCTCTCACCCATGTCGACGAGCCACTTAATAATCCTTTGAAAGTGGAATCCCCCAATTCTTTTCCACATTTTCCAGCACATCATCTAATTCTCCCAAGAGCTTCCCATTTACCTATTAGCAATAACAGCCCACATGCACAACTTAGAGGGGGGGTCAATCAATTGTGAGACAGATTATAAAACATTAAACTTTATAAACCAAAACTTAAATTTGAATGATAACACACTAAATGCCAACACAATAACACAATCCTTTATTTTCGAGGAAACCCTGTTAAAGGTAAAACCCCGGTGGGAATTAGCACCCACAAATGTTGTACTGAGAGTATAGTATCCATGTTAAAAGATTTAGCCCTGTTAGGAGCATTACAACATTACAGTACATAGTCCCTATTAAAGGACAAACCCTTTTAGGAGTCAAGAGTAACAGTGGGCTCACTACCCACGTACACTGCCCAAAGAAGGTTAAATCCATCCTCAAGGATTTACAATTTGAACAAGTGTATATAAGAAATATACAATCTAGTGAGTTGTCTGATAGCAAGTGGCTTTGCTTGGTCAGTTCCAATGAAGTATTATAATCACAAACTCTGCTCTACATCCAAAAGCCAATCAAGCTTCACAGCTTCCACACTTCTCTATCTTTTCAATTACCTTCTCATCATACCAATATCACATCTTTTTAGAAGAAAAGATCTCTCATATATACCCTATTACAATAATTGATTAGGTCGGCCAATTAATCTTTCCCAATATACAAATAATTATTTAACCCCTTGCTAAGATACACAAGGTACCTAAAACAACTAAACATCAATTACAATATATCATATATAATCTAAGATCCACAATCCATGCTCGTAATCCATAATGAACGCTACATCTCTGAAGTCGGCCCCAAATAGGTGTCCTGAAGAATACACGCCATAGCTGATGTCACCAACAATCACACAACTTGCGATCAACAAGAAACATTCCTCAATATATCTTCTGTCATCTCTTAATCTCCCATAACCAGAATCATCATTGGCTATAAGATATCCCCAAAACACAGAGACTCGCTCTGTCAAGCATCACTATCCTAGTCCAGAAACTAGTCTTCACTAAAACATCTGTAACAACTCCAATATGGAATATTAAGCCATGTGATCTTAGAAATAAGATCATCACAAATACTTGTTCATATCATCATCTTCACTCATTCTGATTCATCCGTATAGTGTCTGTACACTTTTGTCAGTCATCATACAATAGTAATAACCAGTATGTTCTCTCTACATAAACATATGTTGACATCAGTGACAAAACATAAATGCCAACAACATCAGTAGAAGGCAATTTTGAAATTGTCCAACAATCTCCCTCTTTGGCATCAATGGCAACATATGGTAAAATCCATCAACCCAAAAGTACCCTCTCTCAATACAATCTTCTCAATATCCTCAACACAATTCTCCCAAAAGCAGTAGGGAATTTTTATACAGAATCTCTCCCCCTTTGACAACAATGGAAAAGGGTGCCATAACTTTTCTTTATTCTTCTGCAAGGTGTAGCTTTTTGAAATCTTCATGTCTAACAACCAGGTGCAAAATCACCCAAATGTGCTCTATAGTGTTCCTTCGATCACTCCCCCTAAGGAGTAGATCCATGTACATCAAGTCCAGAAAATGATATAGCTCTAAAAGCTACTAGACTGATGCATGCCTGCATCAATTAATTACCATAGGGATGGGCTCTCACTCCAAGCATGCTTATGAGATACTCAAAAACATCTTTTGGCAAAGGTTTTGTAAATATATCTACTATATGTTCCTTTGTGTTAACATACTCCAGTCTAATCTCTTTCTCTGCTACCTTGTCTCTCAAGAAATGATACTTAATAGAAATATCTTTAGTCTTTGAATGAATTACATGATTCTTTGACATATTCATCGTCCTAGTATTATCACAATGGATAACCACTGACTCTTCAAAAATTATTCCAATGTCCTTTAGCATTTGTTTCATCCAAAAAAATTATGTATAATTTATAGCAACAATAACATACTCAGATTCAACAATAGACTAAGCAATACAGTCTTTCTTCTTACTTAACCATGAAACCAACCTTTTTCCAAGGAAAAATGCTCCACCACTTGTACTATTTCTATCATCCACATTACCTGCCCAATCAGCATCAGTATAAGCCTGTAAAATAAAGTCATCTGATTTTTCATACCATAATCCATATTCTATTATTCCTTTCAAGTATCTGAAAATTATTTTCATAGCAGCAAGGTGTGTCTCTTTAGGCTTTGCTTGATATCTTGCCACAATTCAAACTGCATTGGAAATATATGGTCTGGTGTGAGTTAGATATTGTAGACCTCCAATCATTGATCTGTACTTTGTCTAAAAAACACTCTGAGTTTCATCATTACTAGTAAGTTGCTAACTAGTCACCATGGGTGTTCCAACAGTTTTAGAATCTTCCATTCCAAACTTCTTCAACATTTCCTTAAGGTACTTGGTCTGAGATATAAAAATACCATTCTTATTTTGATTAATTTGCAAACCAAGAAATTTTTTTATCTCACCAATCATTGACATTTCAAATTTATTTTCCATTTCTTTAGAGAACTTTTTACTTATTTTATCATTGCCTCCAAAAATGATATCATCAACAAAAACTTCTATGATTAAGATTCCATCTTCACCAGTTCTTAAATAAATAGTACTATATGCATTACCTTTTCTGAAACCAAGATGAAGTAGATACTTGTCTAGTCTTGCATACCATGCTCTCAGTGCTTGTTGCATTCCATACAATGCTTTCTTCAACTTACAAACCATGTCTTCATCTTCTGTCAAAGGAAATACATCAAGTTTCT
>MU227119.1:108420-130366 GCA_018584345.1 Thuja plicata | reverse complement strand
TGAGGGAAAATGTATTAAATAAGATTTAATACATTAAAATGGATAGTATTTAAATTAAATTTAAATACTTAGGAGAATGAATCATATTTAATTAAATAAATTTAATTAAATAGATAGAAGAATATAAAAAATATAATTAATTAAAATTAACTATAATTCTATGGAAATATTAATTAAATTAATATAAGGATGATTTTGGATGTCTATACTTCTTGCATAGCTTTAGTCCAAGATTCATCTCTACATGCTTCATGAGTAGTTTTCGGCTCAACTTGAGAAGTCAAACAAATTTCATCTCTTACTTTTGATCTTGTCATCATTAATTTACTTTCATTACCAATAATTTGATTTTCAAGATGGTTCTTCTTAACATACCTCGTAGTCTTAGGAGTCTTAGTAAGCTCAATTGATTCATCTAAAATTTCATCATCAATGTCCAAAGGTTCTACAGGATCAGTAGTGACCTCTTTTATCTCTGCAATCTGACCACAGTCATACATTCTTTTTTGAATCTAAAACTTTTTATCTATCCTCACATTAGCACTTTCAATCAACTTCCTTAATATTGGATCGAAACATTTATATTCTTTTCTCTTAGTAGAATAACCAAGGAAGATACCTTCATCACTTCTAGCATCAAAGTTCCCTATCTCATCATCTCTTTAGATATAGCATTTACTTCCAAATATTCTGAAATATTTTATAGTAAGAGTATGATCAAACCATAATTCATAAGGAGTCTTACTTGTACCTTCTTTGATCTGAATTATGTTCAAGGTGTACACAGAAGTACCAACAACTTCTCTCCAATGAACATGGGAGACATTTCCTTCCAGCAGCATAGTTCTGGCAGCATCTAATATTGTTCTATTTATTCACTCTACTATCACATTCTGTTGTGATGTCCTAGGAGAAGATGTTTTTTTGAATATTCCATGCTCTTCGCAGTAGGTATTAAGTAAATCTGAAGTAAACTCACCACCTTTATCTGATCTCAAACATTTTATCTTTAAACCTGATTCATTCTCAACTTTTGCTTTGAATATCTTAAATTTTTCAAATGCCTCAAACTTCTATCTTAAATATGTAACCTACATCATTCTAGAAAATTCATCAACGAAAAGTATAAAATACATTTCACCATAATAAGATCTTGCCCTTGTAGGACAACACAAATTTGTATTTACCAGATCCAACTTCCCTTTTGTTGAATAAGATTTTCTTTTAAAACTACTTCTAGTCTACTTCACCATAACAAACTCTCTACACATAGTGTTAGATGGTTTAACAATCTTAGGTAGACCTCTTACTGCATTAGTCATACTTTCCTTCACAATATTATCAAAGTTAACATGACAAAATCTTCTATGCCATAACCAACTGTCATCAACCTTTGCAATAAAATAAGAAGTGTTAGATGTATTCAATTCAAATACATTACATCTATATTTAGTACCAAATGGGATCAAATCTCCTAATTTACTTCTGATAGAACATTTCCCATTAATGAATTTCAATTCATGATCACTATCCACTAGGTGTCCAACACACAACAAATTATGCTTAAGTCCATCAACAAACAGTACATTGTCAGTATTAGTTTTTCCACCCAGAGAAATAGATCCAAATCCAATGATAAGCTTAGGAGTATTTTCATCAAATCTAACAACACCACCATCATATCTTTTCAAACTAAAAAAATTGTTTTTATCTCTAGTCATATGATGTGAACAACCACTATTTATAACTCATTTAGATTTCTTTGAACAACATGAGATACTAAGGATTCTTCTTCATGTATAGGTTCATCATCCTTAATAGTAATAAATCCAATCTCATAATAGTCAAAAACATCATCATTAGAAACAAATTCACTAGCATAATAGCATTCCTTGTCTTTTGGATACTTTGATTTTTGAAACTTAGGTTTATGTTTTGGAACCCTTGTAGGACATCAAGATGCAAAATGACCAATATTGTTTCATGCAAAACATTTCAAAGGTAACTTGCCCTCAAATTTACCCTTACCTCTCTTTTCTCTTCTAGTGATTAGGACTAGCACTTCATCTAGCTTTCTTTCTTCTTCCTCTATTTGTTCCCATTCATCAGCACACTCTCCAAGTTCTTCTCTCAAGTCACTATTGCAGGAGCTGGCATTTCTAGATAAGGTCTTTTTTTTTCTATGCACAGTCGGGTTGAATGCTAAGTCAACTTTAGGTAGAAAATCTCCCAGTTTTGCGGCCTCAAAATTAGTTATCTTTCTAATAAACATCTCTCTACTAAAGTTCATTGTCAAAGGTGTAATCTCCTCTATAGATTGTACTTTAGTTCTATATGCAGGTGTTAGAGATCTGAGAATCTTCGCAATCACTTCTTCCTCACTGTAAGTACCTCTAGAGTTTCTGATGCCAGTAGCCACTTCAGTAATTCTCTATTCATATGCTCTGATGTTCTCATCATATTTCATTTTCAATGATTCCATATTTGTCTTCCAATTTTGTAGCTTCACCTATTTTGTAAACTTATCTCCTGCATACAATGCTTCCAGTCTTGTCCAAATTTCATGTGCAAAATCTAAGTCTTTTACTTCTCTGAATTCACCTTCAGAAAGTGTGTTTATTAATGATTCCCTTGTGACCATGTTACATGAAAATGAATTATTTTCATAGTCAGTAGCTTTATCCAATTCATCATTAGTCTTTACCTTTTCCTTTATTTTTGTGATCATGCAGTAGTCGATTCCCAAACATAGAGAATGTGTTCACATCTTGTTCTTCCAACTGTAAAAAATTTTAGGATCAAATTTCAAACTATCCTTCCTATGGTAAGTCATGATTAGGATCACCTCAAGCTATTAAGAATTATCTCTAAGTACCAGTAGCTCTGATACCAATTTTTAGGAATAACAGTCCACAAAGACAACTGAGAGGAGGGGGCGGTGAATTAGTTGTGAGATAGATTATAAAACATTGAACTTTATAAACCAAAAATTCAATTAAAATGATAACACAATAAATGCCATCACAATAAAACAATCCTTTATTGTCAAGGAAACCCTACTAAAGGTAAAATCTCGATGGTAATTAGCACCTAAAAATGATGTATCGAGAGTATAGTATCCATGTTAAAATATTTAGCCCTATTAGCAGCTTATTACAACATTACAGTACATAGTCCCTGATAAAAGATAGACCCTCTTAGGAGTCAAGAGTAACTGTGGGCTCACTATTCAGACACACTTCCCAAAGAAGGTTAAAGCCACCCTCAAGAATTTACAATCTGAACAAGTGTATATAAGAAATATACAATCTAGTGAATTGTCTTATAGCAACTATCTTTGCTTGGTTAGTTCTAATGAAGTACTATAATCACAAACTCTGCTCTATATCTAGCAGCCAATAAAGCTTCATAGCTTCCACACTTCTCTGTCTTTTCAATAACCTTCTCATCATACCACTATCACATCTTTTCAAAAGAAAAGATCTCTCATATATATCATATTACCATAATTGATTAGGTCGGCCAATCAAGCTTTCCCAATATATAAATAATTATTTAACCCTTTGCGAAGATATACAAGGTACCTAAAATAATTAAACATCAATTACAATACATTAGATATAATCTAATATCTGTAATCCATGCTCACAATTCATAATGCACGCTACATCCCTGAAGTCTGCCCCAAATAGGTCTCCACCAGAATACACGCCATAACTGACATCACCAACAATCACCTGACTTGCGATCAACAACAAACATTCCTCAATATGCCTTCTATCACCTCTTAAGCTCCCATAACCTGAATCATCATTGCATATAATATATCCCCAAAACATAGAGACTTACTCTGTTACGCATCACTGTCCCAGTCTAGAAACTAGTCTTCACTAAAACATCTATAACAACTCAAATATGCAATAATAAGCCATGAAATCTTAGAAATAAGATCATCACACATCCTTTTTCATATCATCATCTTCACTCATTTTGATTCATCTGTACAATGTTGTATACTTATGTCAGTCATCATACAATAGTAATAACCAGTATTTTCTCTCCACAAAAACATATGTTGACATCAGTGACAAAACATGAATGCCAACAACATCAGTAGAACCCAATTCTGATATCATCCAACATTACCAACTTCTTGTAGAGATTACACACCATATCCTTTGTTTCAACTGCATCAAGAATTAATGTCAACAATATTGTCATGACATCCCACTTCACCCTTTTCCAATGGTTGGCCCATAGTTAATCTAGAACAAGAATCATTCTAATGACATGCAGATTTAGGCAATGTTTTACCTTAAAAATACTCCATAAATGGTTATCAATGCATTCACCAAGGAATGTCATTTGACCTCATCTTCTAAAAAGCCAAATTGTCATGTCCATCATTGTCACTGCCACCTTTCACCAGCAAGCTTACTCGAACCACTCATCATTATTGTAGGAATGAGGATCCAAAAAGGGAAATTTCATACTTATACCAAAAAATATGACTCTTCAATTATTAGTTTTTCATGCAAAGCTCCTAGCCTACCAACATAAATTGTGATCATTAAATACAATTAAGCTAAGGACCATTAATTTGGCCATATAATGTCCTTCCCCACATGGCCTTTAATTATTTCACCTATATTTGAGGTTATCATCCTCTTGGGGGCCATGATAATTTGATCACCATATCTTTATCCAATCATGTTGTATCTTTCAAAAGAAAGTCTTAATCAATTCTCATATCAAATAACGACATGTCACAGACATGAAAAAATCCAAAAATATCCAAACCTAATAACTGATGACATGTAACTGATTGAATGTTTGATAATGTTAAGTTGAAGATAATGCAAGTCATTAAATTAGTTAATGATTGTATTGTCATTCATGTCAACATGATATCATTTGTACGGTCATGTACATAATGCCAAAGACTTTAGAGAACCAAAGGAACCAAGGTTATACTTCTAGCAATACATAAAAGTCATGTATTCACTAAGTGACAAACAACACCAATGGAGTGCACGCTGAAGGACAGAGAAAAGATGGAATGTCACAGTGATACCCAACGACCAGAAGAACAGTGGTTCCCGATGAAGCAGAACCACAAAGTGCCTGACGAGAAAAGTCAAAAGGTTGCCCGATGAGTAAATTTCCAATGATGCCTGACAGACAGAGATCACGAAGCTAACTGGAGTCTCACCAACAAAATTTTTAGTTTTCACTGATGACTAACTGCAGAGTTGACCGATAGAACTGAAAGTTCATAAAATGACAAAATATCTAGCTTGTAGAGCTAAAAGAAAGACTTAACTAGTTGTTTTCTTTGTTTTACTCGACCAAAGTTAAGTGATTGATTTAAAGATGATTTTTATAGTTGGCATGAAGATTTCTATGAGACAAATCAGGAGTTATGCTTTAAATCAGATTGGCTGGATTGTTTATCACGCCAAGAATCAAGAATCAATGAATATCATGTCTATATAAGAGACAAGATTAATTCATTTCCACATCACATTCACGGAAAAGGGATTAAGGGGAGTGAATGAAAAGAAGATGCTAAAGACAAACTGATGAAGAACAACTTCATGCAGTCCTGATCAATCAAGCTGAAGGACAGCTAAGGAATTCTGCAAACATTGACAAAAAGTGAGCACAACATCACAGAGAAGAAAGTGTGGAGCATAAAAGAATTGAATTGATACATTGATCAAAGAGGTAATGTACTTAAATAGATCTGAAAATCTGCAATTCAAAGTTGCATCATGAATAGGTCATAGTGTTTCAATTTAACCATTGAAGCATCAAGTGTCCTAACAGAGCAGGACTTAACAGTCTTCTATATAATGAGGTATCTCTCAAGGAGTGCCAAAAAGGTTGATTCATGAAAGTAGCATTAGACTTGCCCGATACCTATTGACAATCTAAGAAGGAGGCTAATTCAAGGATGGTAGCAAGATTTTGCTAAAGCCTATTGACAGTCTAAGAAGGAGGTTGATTCAAGGATGGTAGCAAATAGATGCCTGATACTAAGTGACAACCTCTATGTATAAAATACTCTAACAAGGTTGCACTTAACAGTGTTTGTAACCTTTAACAGGGTTGGCTCCTAACAAGGCTCACTTCAGAAGAGTGAAAAATTGGGGTACCGGTCCCAGTGGTTTTCCCCTTAACAGGGTTTCCAAATTAAAATCCATGTGTTATGTGTGTGTGGTTTATTACTTTACTATTTTACATCTCACATAGTTAATTTTGGATTGATTGGTATACTCTACTTATTTACTGAGTTTCGGTAAATAGTTTTATTGCTTATCGGTAATCAAGGAGAATAAGGACAAACAAGGAAAACCAACAGATATTTAATATTTATAAAATATTTCATGGCAAGCATCTTGTAGGGACATAATAATCTGAGTTTTATAGATTGGTGATTAAGTTTTTGAGGATAAATTTTGAGGCCACTGATTCACCCCCCCCCNTCCCCCCCCCCCCCCCCCCGCCCCCTCAGTTATTACTAACAAATAACACCCCACTAATTCATCATATTAACATGGATATAATCAAGGCAATGCCTCAAATGTTGATTTAGCAAGTATATTTTCCAATTCATTACCTTCTCTATATATATGGCTTCTTTGAAATTGGAGAATTTATTAATTAGTCCCAAAATCTCATCAACCCACTTTTGAAGCTTCTATTTTGGCATCATTCTTTGCCTAGTTGAATTAACCAGATCAGGAGTGAATCTCCCTCAAGGTGCATTCTTTCCACTCCTAATTTGATGACAGGATTCACTACAAACCAATCATCTCTTAGCTCTGATTCATTATTAATTTGGTGACTCCCAAGGAAATCAATCTCAAGTCCAACACATTATCATCATGATTTTGGGCCACATGTACAACACCATGTATTACCTCTCGTGGTTGCAATATATCACTATTCATTTTGATCCAAGCTGGACTATGTTATATTTGACCTTTGAATGATCATAAATTATTATTTTTCATTTGCATTTATGAGATGCACCCATTATAGTTGTATTATTTTAGGCGCGCGCGCGCGTGTGTGTGTGTGTGGTTATACCTTGATTTTAGTGATGATCATGTATGCATGATAACTATATGTGTATGCATCATGATGTTCTATGATTATGTTTGGATACATTTACTTTATAGATGATATTTTGAATTTGGCATTACTCATGGTGATAGATTATTGGGATGTTGTGTTAATGATTCAAGTTACATTTTATGAGTTATTTTGTTTGACTAATAGTATATTCAAGAGCATTATTTTATGATTCAGAAATATGGATTAGATGATGATGATATAATTAATGATTGTATACGTTTAATTTAAATGTAAATTAACACTTGTAATGTTTCAATGTTGATTAAATAGATTCATGATTTTAATGATAATTGTAGATATTAAAAGATTGGGTAAATGATTACATGATGTTATTGAGGAGTTTTTGGTTTATTGACATGCTTGTATGAAGATGAACGAAGTCATAGCCACTCGCTTGTGACAAATTGGTTTTGATTATTGGGTGATATTTCTTGTAAATATTTTGGTGGGTATTGGATTGAAGGAATTGTGCGAAGGATTTCTACGAGTGGACCAAATTTCATCCCTTCTCTTGGTGTGTGTGAGATTTTCTTCTCAATTGGATGTTTTTCAACAAGTTGAGGTAGAAGTTTTGATCTCCCTCTTGTTTTCAATTTTAATTGCTTTCTATTGTTTGTTAATGGCTACTGGATGAATATTATACATTTTTGTGGATTCAAAAATCCGCTTTACTGTTTATTTGAATTTATATGAATGGTTTTTGGAAAAAGAGGGGTTTTATGGGTATAGGTTGTCAAAAATGGCATGGTTGGGTGAAATGGGAGTTTTAATGTATTTTTGGAGTGTTTTTTTAATGAGAAACCAATGGGTTCTCTCGCATTTTGTATTCTTGAAGTTTTAAATTTTGAATTTTCTTGATGACCTTCAATGGTGGAATTGTGTTTGGACTAGTTTTAGGTCATTTTATGATTTGGTAAAAGATGGATTTTTGGTGGACTTTATGAGTGGATATTATGTAGAATGATAGAATAGATATATGGAATTTTGATTCTGGATCAAACTCGGTTCGTCCTTATATGAATTGTTTAATTAGATATTTTCTTTACCTTGATGGTGTTAATGAGTTAAGATAGAATTTTGGAGTCATTGGGTGTGTTATGTGTGAGCCCTCCATGTATGATTGGTCTTGTTACAACATTCCCATACATGTAGCATACGACCTTACTATATTGTGTAAGTGTGTGAGCTCACGCATGTAGTGATTGGACATTTCCCGCACATGTAGCGATTTAGTCTTATTAGTTTTAATAACTCCTTCCTTGCTCACTATGGAGAATTTGGTCTTTCTTATATGCATGTCACCCATGTAGTGATAGGAATGGTAGGAATGTGTGTATTGTGGTGACATTTCTAGTTTTACCACTAGGATGTCGTTGCTCTTGAGAGATTAAGGTATTGACATATGAGTAATTGTGGATTATATTTTCTATCTTTGTATGGTTGTTTCATTCACCTTACTCTTTCTTGATTGATCATTAGTTTTATCTCATCACATCTCTTATGCTTTGGTCATGCCTGTCTTGGTTGAAGTGAGTGATATTGTGGTTATCCTAGTGTGTGTATGATTACAATATTTATTGGGTCATATGATTACCTCTGTGAGCATTGTGGGGTGGGCTTGAGTGTACCACATGATTGGGTGGTGTGACAAGCCATTTTTGGGGACCCAAGAATAAGTATTTCAACATTCCAAGATTATACTTTACATCCTTGATGACACTATGGTTCCTTATGGATATATGTTATTGCACTTATGTGCTATTGTATGTACTTTACTTAATGTAAGTATTTTCCTTATGATGTTATTCATGTAAACGAGTGGGTATGTCCTTGATTTAGGGTATTCAACACTCCTTAGTATGGGGAAAGACTTGTATTTAAGTTGTATATTGGAGTTGACATTTCTACCTTGCTACCAGATTGAGAAAACTCCCCTGTGTTAAGTTTTAAGTTTAAATTTGCATCTTGCAAGGAAGATTAGGTTATATGAGCTCTATTTTAGAACATATGACCAATGGAGTAGCACTTATGACCAATAGAGTAGCGCATATGAAAATCAGATTAGAAAATTTACAACTTCTTTTAGCACATTTACTTAACCAGAATAGTGCATATAAAATAGTGAGCACTTCTTGAGGGTCTGTGTAAAAATTAATTTTGTATTTGGATTCCTTACATTCTCGAGATTATTTTCAATTAATATTAGTCCATTTTCCTATTACCTTCAATGTGGTTATGTTCACCTTTTGAGTTGGGCTTAAAATGAACCTAGTTTTAGAATGAACTAAGGATGGTTTAAATTCCTTCTATGTTTTAGCGATCTTTTGAACATGTGCATTCCGTTCCAATCTTGGTTTAGGATTATCACAGAACCTTTGGATTGTGTAATTAAGTGTTCCACTTGTGTACAATCATTTGAGGATCATTGTTGTTTATTTATTGTTTATGCATTATGATTATGGATGCACTTATGTATGGATGTTATATCTTTACTTTGCATATTTGACCCTATGTTTCCAACGGTTCCTTGGCAGAGCATTATATCTGGTATCAGAGACCATGTTTATATGGGTAAAAGCACAAATTTGTGTTGCACTTTAGGATTATCAGAGGGTTCTGGTTGGAATCAATTTCATCCAGAACAGGTTCGGCTAGAAGAGTTATGGCCGAACCCACATGGCAGCCAAGTGGCGTCGACATGGCAAGGGGGTTTCAGGCGAACCATTTCTGTCAAAATCCCATGAGTAAATATAAGCCAAATATGTTAGGTCAATGAAGAATTGGTATTCATTTATAGATGGGGTTTCAGCCAGAACTGGTCAGACCAAACCAGTTTCGGCTGAAAATGCTTATGTGGCATCCTATGTGGCAGCCAAACCAACCAAATTTTTATAATTATAGAACTTCTAACTTTTGTAACTAATTCATCCATCAAAACTAAACTTTTTAAAATAACTAAACATACCCTTTTTTAGAGCTTGGAGTCAAGAATATTATCATATAATTTTTATATTGTTTTGATTAGAGATAATTTATTATAATTATAAAATACGACAAGTAGTTATTTTAACATTCGAGAAGACACTGATTCAAAAAAGGAAAAAAATTGTAAATCATATCATAATTTTTTTAAAAATATATGGTTCACTAGAGGAAAGAGTCCTCTTCGAGAATGTATAATTTGTTTTCGATTGGGATAGATTTGATAGGGAAAATACGATGGAAAATGAAAATTGCCAATTTTGGGTAAGTTGAACTTTTAATTTTTATAACAGAGAAATCGAAAAAAAAAATTTATTTTTTGATATACTTTTTATATATGTCATCTAAAACATATTTTGAAATCAAAGAAAAAAAAATTATTTACATATAGTTTTTTGGGTGGAAACTAGACCCCCTGATTTTCAACATTTTTCAACAATTGAAAAATTGGCTTTATATATATAGCCATAAAAAAAATATTAAAAATAATAGGCATAAAATTCATCTATTTTTACACATTTCATCAATTTACATCATCTTCAAATTCGAAACATAAATGTCACTTTTGTGTCATTGAAGTTGAACAATTTTGGTGTTGTTAACCTTTTCCTTTATAAAAGTGTGACCACAAGATTGTACTTTTACCCATACATTGGGAACTCTAGCATTTGTGTATTAACTGTGTTTATTTATGTAATTAGTAAGGCATGTTATGTGAATTTGGTTGCAAGTACTCCCTCTTATGTGGCTACTCTTAGACACGTAGTTATGTGCAAATGTTTTTGTTGATTTTAGTAAATCAATTTTGTAATGGAAGGGCTAACATTGAAATTTTGAACATTCTTAAGCTGGGATAGCCATCAATATTATCCTTCTATCTATCTCGTGACCCTTTTCACAGTTAATTTTTTTTATCATTACCATAATATTTATGGTTTGTATTGGAAATTGATGAAAATTCACCCTTTTGGGTTCTTCTTTCAAGACTCTCGGTGGCTACCCTAAATGTTTTATATTGTTAATCCCTTGTGATGTTGATTTTGTTTCCCATCAAGGTCTATCTGAATCCATAATTGTATGTGTAGGGGATTACTTTGCATGTGATGTACTGTAATTGTATAATAGATAGATGGATATATTGTTTCCTCTAATAAGACATTGTTATTTGATACAATTGTTGTGTATGTAGAGTTAGGGAACTTTTCCTTTCAGTTATGATGGTGCTAATTTTTTTATTGCATCTGTTTTCATAGAGTAGTTATAGAATTATAGTATGAGTGATCCTAATTCATATTTTATTCTTCTTTGAAGGATTCCTCCTAGAAGCAAGAATCAGGGACGAGGTCCTTGTATGGTACACAATGGAATCCTCGAATGGAGGAAGATGATCATCAAGAGGGGGAACAACAGGATTGTTGGAATGAATTAACACTAATAGGGGGCGGGGGTGAATCAGTGTTCTATAAAATTTTATTTTATTAAATTGATTCTCAAACCACTTAATGCATATAACAAAAATTAATGTACAAAGAAAACAAACATCACACAATAACACAGATTTTTATCGTGAAAACCAAATTAGGGGAAAAACCATGGTGGGAATGAAACCCAAAAGCTAATACTCTACATAAAATATTGTCTTACAATAAGTTAGGAATGAAATTGCATTCATGCTCACTAGTCAATTAGAATTAAGGGCTACAACCCTATGCAAGGCTCACTGCCTTAATGGATTACTGCAATGATCACAAGATATTTTGAACTATTGTAGTAGCATCAACTATGCTTGATTACAATTTAGTATATAAGAACATAAATTGTGATGCAAGGTGGGTTGGATAACCAGAGCCCAAAGCACTCCCGGCTACAAAACTAACTTCCAGACATAGCTCGGAAGCAACATACACAGAATGGGAGAGAAAAAAAGAACTTTATATTATTTCATCAAACATTATACATGCTATTCTATAAGACCTTCCCGGTTACGTCCATATACATTCAGATCTTTACAAAATAAGCTTCATAAATGCGAGGTCATAGAACTCTGATCCAAATCTTCTAACTCTTCGCCCCCAAAACTGCCTCCTGAACCTAAGAATAAAAAACTAATATATACAAGAGTCCACCAAAGAGTTCGGTACCAAAGATCCTAAAGATCCAACATAGGAAACAACAAAGACCTAGATTTAGGTCCACACACATCCCAATGAGAGACCCTAATATTAATTATGCTACAAAAATTAAATGCACATGTCAGCTAGAAGATTCATCATCCAAAAACCAACTTGATAAAAAATAATACTGAGCATAGAGACCCATTGGTGAAACCACCGAGCATTTAAGACAAACCACTAAGACCTCGTCGGTGAAGCCGACCAATATAAGCAACCGAGCCCAAGGAGTGAACCAACAAACCTTCAACCGACCAAAAAAATAGTTACTGAGAACTTCATCGAGCAGTCTCCAACAAGCTACCAAACCAAAATAAACATATTTTTGGTTGATACAGGATTGCCAAGAACCCAAGATGCTCCTGCATCAAATTGATTTTATACACTTTTACTTTTGACTTCCCTATTCTACGTTCTTTGCTAATTAGATTATCAAATCTGAAAAACCTTCATGAAATCCTTTTCTTCATACCTTGCACATTGATATCATGCATCAATAAATATCCAACCACATCTCCAAACCCTAATCCATATATTATATAGGTATGGAACCTCCTATTTGATCTCTCATGTCAGCTACTAGTAAGTACGTCCTAGGGAAATGTAACACATTTTGACAAAGTGTTCTGAATCCTCATTTTGAATTAATTTCCCTCCAAAACAATTATAATCATGTAAATAGCTATGTCATCTTTACCATTGAAACATAGAAGTTAACACCAAAACTAAATTATCTTGTTCGCGTAAAGATCTATCACCATGTAGGCTTGTCAAACTGTCAAATTTAAAGTACCATTGCTCAAATTCTTCCAACTCTTACCCAAATGTCACTGTACCTCCAAGTTCTATAATTATCGTCTATATACATCCATAATGCTTCCCTTAGATGGACACAAAAATAATTTAACCTGGAAAGGAACACCAAACCTTTTTTCTATAAACTGTCTATATATCGTTTTCTTCATTATTATACTTAGCCAAATCCCTCTCTAACTTCCAATTTGATTTTCTACACTTATGCGCACATGGAATTCATGTTTAGTTATTCATCAATGACAACACCAAAACATCTATGTAGTGAATCTTGCCAACAATCTCCCCCTTTTTCATTGATGGAATCACTTAATAAAAAATAACTAGTGTCCAAAAACTATCTTACTACACACAACTCAACTTCTCCCAAAATCTTAACTAGTTGGCAAATGTATTACCCTTGTCATTTAATAAGGAGAATTAACATTAGATCAACCATTAAACTTCACCTACCCAATGGTATATGATATAGATAAACTTGAAGTTCATAATATAGTATAACCTTAGAACTTACATGCTTTAAAGATAGAGTAAGGGAGTAACTTATATCTAAATTTTGATACAATGAGAATCTCCAATCTCATTTAAAACAATTCATACTATTTAAAGCCTATCTTTCACATAGTATTACTAACTTGGACCCAACTAATGTCCTAGTGTTGCAAACTGGCTCTAATACCAGTTGTCATGCCCAAAAATTTAACTAAGAAAACACAACAAAAAAAAATTGATACTACCTTATTGTGAAAAAGTTAAATATGATACTATGGTCAATCATATTAATTTTTTTACAATAAATTGTATACTCAGTTTATTACTTGAACAATATGTCAAATAATTCCAATATTGGTATTAATGACACACTTCACTATAATATTAATATTATAAGATATAATCTTACCTAAAAGGTAATTTTGTTAATCTACATATTCAATAATTGCTGTATTTTTTCTAAAAGATATATAACAATATTAATTATCATAATCTTCCTTACCAACAATGGTATCACCATTACAAAAAAAATTGGCATAACAATTCTCACACTTTGTTCAACATTCATTATTATATAGAACCAAATACAATATTATTAGTCTGAACCCAATGCAATATAAGTGAATGACTGTGAATTCAAACTAGACATTAAAATTTATATTTTAAAATAAAATAATAGTGTCTATTCAATTGTTTTTAATGTTCTTTGATCATATAATTCCACAACTTGTATAATCACAATATTTGTTTATATTCAAATATATGACAAATATTCTAATATTTAACAAGAATTCATAAGCTTCTTTCTAAAATAGTATTAACTTAGTTTCCAATAAAATAACTTTCTAAGATATTATTTAACATAACCTAATTTTCTAAACTAATAATAAAAAAACATTTTCATATCAAAAACCTTCGAGAAAAATTTAACAAGTTAGATTTAACAAAAATAGTTTCAAAAATTACCTTTCTTTCTTTTTGGTAAGCATATTCCTTTTATTCTTTTGTTAAATTTTCTTTTAATAAAGCAAATTTAAGACATGTAGATTGAATTAGCTATACTATTTCAAATTTTTTCATTATTTGAGATTTATAAAAAATAAAGGATATGTACTATTTGGTTACACTTTTTATAGAGTGGTAAAATAGAAAATTGATGGAAAAATTTAATAATGTGATAAATTTGAATAATTAAGAGGAGAATGAATATTATTATTACTGTAGATTTAAGTTGACCACTCTACAATTAAATACAAATTATATTTATGTCGAGAGGTGTCCTTACAATGGGAGCACAAACTCAATTCCCATATTCTCAAGAATATTTTTTGTACATAAAAAAGAAGTGGTTGGCATTCCTGATAGTTACAATAAACATAAAAAACCATTCATATTCTAAAACAAACGGAATTAAAAAAACTAAAATTAAAAAAAAATCATTTTAAGAAAAACAATAAGAAAAACCGAAATTAAAAAAACACATTTTTAAAAAACTGAAATTAAAAAAAAATAATTAAAAAACAACCGAACTTAAAAATAAAAAATGTAAAAAACTGAAATTTAAAAAAAAAAAATTTAAAAAACAAAAATTTAAAAAAATTAATAAAAAAAAACTGAAATTAAAAATAAAAAATAAAAAATAAAAACTGAAAAAAACGCAGGGGAATCCCGGCATGCCGCACGGGAATCCCGTAAGTCCTGTTGTGTAGCGGCAGTGACAGTCTGGCAACCGCCGCCGGTAGCGTATGCTGCACTGCGTCGTGCAGTGTACGCTATCGGTGGTGGCAGCCAGATTGTCACTGCCACCACATGGCATGCTGTGGGTGGCGGAGGGGCCCCATGAATTTTTTTTTATTTTTTTAATACGAAACACATGAGCGTTTTATTTTTTTATTAATTTTTTTCAATAATTGCGCATGGTTTTTAACAATTGCATGAGCGTTTTAATGAATTCGAAATGGTGATTTCGATTTATTTTAATGAATTTGAAACGACCATTGAACTAATTTCGAAATGCATTGAATTTGAAAGGTCATAATTTTAGGAATATTAGGAGACGCTCTCTCAGATTATAAAAGAGCGTCTTCTCATTTCATTTTGTTATTTTGTTTTTGCAGGCAGAGACTGTGAAGGACATTTTGTTTTGCAGAAGGCTGAGAAAGAGATTTCAACAGAGATTGAGAAGATTTCAAGACAACAAGGTGAATGAATTTGGTTTTCAATTTAATCATTTAATTATTTTATATAGTTTTAGTTTTAGATTATAGTTTTAGTTTTAATATTAGTTTTAGAATTAATTTTATACAACTACACTTTCTTATTCTAGAAAATGAAATTTTGATTATTTTCATGCAAATTAGGTTATTTTATTTTGTAGAACTAAAGTTTCTTATTCTAGAAAATAAATATCTATTATAATTAAATGCATGTATATTGATATTTTATTTTTAAATCATTTCATTAAACAAATAATTAAATTTTCCAAATTTAATGATTAATAGAAGACATTTTCTGATTAATTAGATATAGAACTAAATATATATTTAGATATAGATTTCAGGTGTAGATTTTGATTTTGATTTTTATTATTTAGATTTAGTTTTGATTATTTAGATATATAGTATATTATTTTATAATAATATACTGTATAATTTAAATAATTATTATTATTATTTAGATTAGATTTTGATTATTTAGATATACAATATATTATTTTTTAATAATATGGAGTATATTATTTTTTTAAATGATCAAATTTAGTTATAATATGCAGTATATCATTTACAGATTATTATTATTTAAATTTAGATTTTTATTATTTAGATATTTGCATATTATTTTTTTAATAATATGCAGTATATCATTTTCAGCTTATTATTATTTAGATTTAGATTTTGATTATTTAGATATACAGTATATTATTTTTTAATAATATGCAGTATATCATTTTTTTTTTAAATGATCAAATTTAGTTATAATGTTTAAATGATCAAATTTAGTTATAATATTTTAAATGATCAAATTTAGTTATAATATTTAAATTTATATTTAAAAATGGAAGGCAATGCCGCCATTTTCAGATTAAGCTTTAAATTCTTTACATATATAGTATTTGATCATTGTTTTAATATTTAAATTTAATTTTAATATTTAAATTAAGATTTAAAAATGGACGACAATGCATCATTTTCATTTTCATTAAGATTATACTTTGCCATATTAGATTGTTAAACTTATTAAATTGGAATATTAATTTAAATATTTTTTTAATCATTATTTCATTTAATATTTAGATATAATTTTAAATATGGAGGGCCATATTGTTTTAGATTTAGATTATTTAGATGATTCTTTTATTATTATTGATTTAGATTATTGATTATTTAGATATACAGTATTTGACCTTTTTTAATATTTAAATATAGAAAATTTGATCATTTTTTAATATTTAAATTTATATTTAAAAATGGAGGGCAATGCACCATTTTCATTTTCATTAACATTTAAATCATTATTTCATTTAATATTTAATTTTAATATTTAATTTAGATTTAAAATGGAGGGCATTGCCGCCATTTTCATTTTCATTAAGATTTAAATCATTATTTCATTTAATATTTAAATTTAGATTTAAAATGGAGGGCAATGCCGCCATTTTCATTTTCATTAAGATTTAAATCATTATTTCATTTAATATTTAGTTTTAATATTTACATATAATTTTAAATATGGATGTATATTTTTTTAAAAATCATTATTTCATTTAATATTTAAATTTAGATTTAAAATGAAGGGCAATGCCGCCATTTTTATTTTCATTAAGATTTAAATAATTATTTCATTTAATATTTAGTTTTAATATTTAGATATAATTTTAAATATGGATGTATATTTTTTAAATTATTGACTATTTAGATTTAGAGTATTCGATCATTTTTTAATATTTAGTTTTACTATTTAGATTTAGATTTAAATTCTTTCATATGGAGGCCTATGTTGCCATATTAGATTGTTTAGTTTAATTGGATAATTACTTTAATTGGATAATTAGTTTAATTAGTTATTTGTTTAATTACTTTCTTTAATTAGATAATTAGTTTATTTACTTGGATAATTAGTTTAATTGGTTTATTCAATTGGATAATTTGTTTAATTAGTTAAACTAATTAGTTTATTTGTTTAACTTATTAGACAGATAATTTGGTTTCATTGGATAATTAGTTTAATTGGATAATTAGTTTAATTAGTTATTTGTTTAACTAGTTTATTTAATTAAACATGGATGTTGATGCAACCATATTGGTGTACTTTTAGATTATTTAGATGTATATTTTTTAAATTATTGATTATTTAGATTTAGAGTATTTGATCATTTTTTAATATTTAGTTTTACTATTTAGATTTTCATTTAAATTATTTGATATGGAGGCCTATGTTGCCATATTAGATTGTTTAGTTTAATTGGATAGTTTCTTTAATTGAATAATTAGTTTAATTAGTTATTTGTTTAATTAGTTTATTTAATTGTATAATTAGTTTATTTACTTAGATAATTAGTTTAATTAGTTTATTCAATTGAGTAATTTGTTTAATTTGTTAAACTAATTAGTTTATTTGTTTAATTTATTAGACTTAAATAATTTGGTTTAATTGGATAATTAGTTTAATTAGATATTTGTTTAATTAGTTTATTTAATTGAATAATTAGTTTATTTGATTGGATAATTAGTTTGATTTGTTTAATTAGTTAAACTAATTGGTTTATTTGTTTAATTTATTAGACTTAGTTTATTTTATTTTGTTAGTATTTTAAAAGTTTGTTACTATTATGAATTGTATTGCATCTTTAGATTTATATATTGTAATGGTTTTAATTTTTTGAAATCATACATAACGAATACAGATGGATGTACAAAGGGGAATGAAGGTACAAGTTAGCTGTGATGACAAGGGATTTGAGGGGGCTTGGTTTGAAGCAACAGTTATAGATGTTGTACTACTTTTGAAAAACTAAATTTTTTTGTGAGATATGATCACTTCATTACTGAAAAATGGTCAAGAGAACCCCTTGTTGAGGAAGTGTTTTTAGAGTATATGAGACCTATTACACCTCTTATTAGGTTGCCTCAATATATGAGAGGAACCTCCTGCAACAGTATGATGAACATGCACGAAATAATAGAAATATAGGGCAACAGTAGAACTCAGAATGAATCTATTGATCGCGGGCCACTTCGAGAGAGTAGCCTCCTTTGAGCAAGCTCAATAAAATAAATTTGTTGGTACCATCAAATTCCTCAACACACACTTATATACTAAGTACAATCTGGAAAAGTATTACTACCTATGCATGTGGGATAATAAAATATACTCACGGGATGACTTACAAAGCATATGCATCCAACAACACTACACTAACAAAATAAATAGAAGGAACACACAGGTTCCTAACATCTCCTCTCTCTTAGAAAAAAGCTTTGTCCTCAAAGCTTAAGGTATGGAAATTGTTGCTGAATCTGAAGAAGGGGTTCCCATGTACCATCCTCTGGTTGCATTTCATGCCACTGAATCAAGACCTTAGAGATGGAGTGAGAAAAAAGCTGACGAGTGCGTCGATCAAGGATTTCCTTAGGCTCCAAGATAATGGATCCTTCCTTATCCATTTCAGGTAGAGTAGTTTGTGCTCTGACGTTGGTTCCAAGAACTTGCTTGAGACAAGAAACGTGAAATACTGGATGAATGCGGGAAGGAGGAAGTTCCAGTTTATAAGCAACTGAACCAATCTTCTGCAAAACCTTATATAGCCCATAAAATTTTGGGGCCAACTTATGACGCCCTTTAAGCTTTAGGGAGGATTTCTTATATGGTTGTAGACAAAGAAAAGCCATATCCCCAACTTTAAACGAGCACTCCAAATGGTGTTGATCTACATGTTCTTTCATTCAATTTTGCGCCATGTGAAGATTATCCTGTAAGGTGCAAAGAATCTGATCCCTGGTGCGGAGAACTGTGTCAACTTCCTAGACTAGTGAGCTATTGGGAGTGTAGGGAAGGAGCACCGGAGTTGCCTGACCATAGACTGCTTCATATGGAGTCATTTTAGATGCAGTGTGGTAAGAGGTATTGTACCACGATTTAGTAAGAGGAAGCGACTTGGGCCACTGATGTTGTTGTCCAGAAGTGAAGTAGCGAAGATAAGTTTCCAAGAATTTGTTGACAATTTTGGTCTGACCATCAGTTTGTGGGTGATAACCCAAACTCATCCTCAGTTTGGTGCCAGTTTGCTGAAACAATTTAGTCCAAAAATGACTGGTAAAATTTGCATTGTGATATGAGACAATGGAAGAAGGAAGGCCATGAAGACGGAAGATCTAGTCCATGAAGATTTGTGCAACTAAGGAGGAAATATAGGGGTGGCTGAGGGCACAAAAATGAATATATTTGGAGAGATGATCAACCAAAACCAAGATCACTATTTTGCCATCTAATTTAGGAAGACCTTCAATGAAATCCATAGAAATATTAGTCCAAATCCATGTAGGTATGGGTAATGGCTCCAGCAATCCAGGAAGGAGGGTCATTTCACCCTTGTGTTGGAGATTTTCTTATGTGCAAATAATTGATTATATGTTTTCCATTGATGACAAAATATAATATACAGCAGGTATCCTGTATGCAATTATCAGTATAGATGCTTTGGAGCTATGTGTGTTTATTTCCATGGTGTATACATGTTCTACTTTCTATGTGCATTAACGCCGAGTCAGATATGCAATTTTAGTTGAGTTATGATTAGTCAGTTATGACAGTTACAGTTTCTGGAGTTTATCTATTAAGAGCCGACGTAAATACAATGTTTCTTGAGTTGCGCCTATCTTCGAGATATGTGTGTTTGTAGTCATGTTTAGTTATGAGTTAAAGATAATTATCCAAAGGTGCTAAATGTGTTTCAATAGAATCTTGAGGTTAGAGTTAATTTGGTGAAGTGGACTTTGTGAAGCGTCGCATCTATTCAGTTTGAGTTGTGCGGGTCCTAATTTGTATTGTGCGCTTGGTTGAGCCAACAAGGAAGTTGATGAAGTGTTTCCAGATACCATCATGACCTTATCCTTGGTGAAGATACATATATCAATTTAGATATGTTTGCTAAGTGTCGAGAATATTGTGAAGAAGAAAAGACAGAGAAGAGAAGAAAGTCAGAAAGAATAAGTTGAAGATCTATGTGAAGAATGTTTGCAATTCACTGGAACTGATCAAGACAACAGGTCTACTCAAACAGTTCACTTACTAGATATAGTATATATCTGTTGTACTGAAGGTTGTAGCCTTCACTATTTTAGCAGTGAGCTATTGGACAGTGAGTCCTCACCCTTAACAGGGTTATCTGTAAAAGACTCCTAATAGGGTCTGACCCGTAACCAGGTCTCTGTACTTCTTGCATTGTAAAGATCAACTCCTAACAGGGTTGTAAGATCTCTAACATGGATCATTATAAACTAGTGCAGTTATTTGTGGGTGCTAATTCCCATCGGGGTTTTTACCTATTTGGTTTCCCCGTAATCAAATTGTTGAGTACTCCATTGTGTTATCTAAATGTGCATTTACTTTATATCAAATTACATTAAAGAAAGAGAAAATAATTAAATTGACTGATAATTGATTCACTCCCCCTTCTCAGTTATCCTTGGGACTATTCCAACAATTGGTATCAGAGCCAAGTGCCTTGGAGAGAAAGCATAACAACTTAAGGTAGATCAGATGGCATACTTCAGGAAAGAAAGTCCTAAGTTTGATGGAGAAAACTATCTTGACTGGAAGAACAAAATGATAACACATCTTCAGTGCATTGGATATGAGATCTATGATACTTCCAGTCAAGAAGTTGAAATTCCCACCTTGAAAGATCTTACAGCTGATGACTCTACTATGAAACAAAATGAAGTGTTCACTAATAATGCAATTGCCAAAGAAGCCCTAATTAGTGCCCTATTCAACAGTGAATTTTCTAAGATCAAGAAGATAGATAAAGCATACTCCATTTGGAAATACTTAGAAGACATGTTTGAAGGAGACATCCAAGAAAAGAATACGTGCATAAAGATATGGAAGAAAAGATACAACAACTTAGAGATGTTACCTAAAGAAAACATCAGAGCTTACAATTAGAGGATTAATGAAGCAGTATCAGGTATAAGAAACAATGGTGGAGAAATATCAAAGGAAGATATAATGGACAAGTTAATGACCACATTGACAGCAGACTATGAGAGAAAGATCAATATCTTAGATGAGAGTATGAAATTTTCAAAGGACTTCAAGAGGGAGACTTTGATCAGAAAAATATC
>MU227119.1:95682-108214 GCA_018584345.1 Thuja plicata | reverse complement strand
CATGCAACAAAGTTGGTCACTTTGCATCCAAGTGCCCTACAAGAGTCAAGAAGTTTAGATCAGATTACAAACCTAAGTACACTAAAGAATGTTATCATGCTGAGGATGGTGTAACTGATGATGACTCTAGAGAAGATGAAATTGGATTTGTTGCCATTAAAGACAATGAGAAGATGCTTGAAGAAATGGACAAGGAAGATGAAGTAAAAGAACATGAGTTAGCATTAGTTTCAAAAGCTGACATTAGAACTGACTGGGTCATTGACAGTGGATGTTCACACCACATGATAGGAGACAAAGACAGATTTGTAAATTTGGAATTGTACAAAGGTGGCATGGTTAGATTTGGAGATAAAACTCCCAAACCTATCATAGGTAGAGGTTCTATCACCCTAGATGGAAAGAACAAAATAGATGATGTTCTCTATGTTGATGGTTTTCATCATAACCTACTAAGTGTTGGATAGTTGCTTGATAAAGGATATCAGTTGGAATTAAAAAAAAACTAGTGCATCATTAACAAAAAAGAAGGAGACATGATTATATCAAACTCAAATACCAAAGGTAGTGCTTTTCAGCTCAACTCAAAAGTAAGTTGTTTTGTTGCAAAAGTAGATGACATTTGGCTATGGCACAAGAGACTTTGTCATATCAATTTTGACAACATAGTCAAGATAAGTAATGTAAAGGAAGTAAGACCTTCCTAGCATTGCAAGACCAGTTGACACCATGTGCAGGGAATGTGTGATGGGGAAGCATGTGAGGACCTCATTCAGGAGAAAACAAGACTCTATGGAAAACAAATTAGATCTGATACATAGTGACCTGTGTGGACCTACTCAAACAAGATCATAGTATGGAGAAAGGTATTTTATTTTGTTTGTTGATGATTTCTCAAGGATGATGTGGGTTGCATTCTTAAAATAGAAATTTGAAGCTTTTGAGAAGTTCAAAATATTCAAAGCTAAGGTTGAGAATGAATCTAGATTAAAGATAAAATGTCTGAGATCTGATAGAGGAGGAGAATTCACCTCCGACCAGTTTTATGACTACTGTGAAGAACATGGAATCAAAAGATAGTTAAGTGCACCCACAACCCCTCAACAGAATGGGATAGTAGAAAGGAGGAACGGGATAATACTTGACATAGTGTGCACTATCATGATTGAAGGAAAGGTTGCCCATACCTACTGGAGAGATGCAGTCAATACAATCGTTACACTATTAATAGAATATAATTGAGGCCAGGCGCAGACAAGACACCTTATGAACTTTGGTTTGGTAATGTACTTGCTATAAAATAATTCAAAATCTTTGGAAGCAAGTGCTAAATCAAGAGAGATTATAGCATTGGTAAGTTTGATGCTAGAAGCGATGAAGGTATTTATCTTGGTTACTCTACTAAAAGCAAAGCCTATAGATGTTTCAATCTAAGATTAAAGAAGATCACTAAAATTACTCATGTGAAGATTGATGAGAAGTTTATGATTCAAGAAAGATATTATGACTATGCTCCCATGATTGAAGATGAGCCCATACCCATCAATAAGGACACAGTTACTGAAGAAATGTTTGATTGTATTGATGTTTCATGTAACAATCCTAAACCAAGTGAAGAAGAATCATAGATCACAGATGAAAGTATCACTCCTAAGAATTCAAAGTACACCTCCAAATACCACTCTAAGGAAGATATCATTGGAGATCAAAGTGAAAAAGTCTTGACAAGATCTAGAGCAAAAGGTTCAACCGCTGATGAAGAGGTATGCTTACTTTCACAAATTGAACCCTTAACTGTTGAAGATGTGTGCAAAGATTCAGATTGGAAAAGTGCCATGCAAGAAGAATTAGATCAAATAATCAAGAATGAAACATGGGAAATGGTCCCTAGACTTCATGACAAGAACGTGATTGCAACTAAGTGGATATTCAGGAGTAAAATGAATGAAGAAGGCACAGTGGTAAGGAACAAAGCAAGATTAGTATGTAAAGGATATGCGTAGAGAGAAGGAATAGACTACACTATTACATTTTCCCCTGTGAGTAGACTTGAAGCTATCAAGTTGTTTTTGGCCTATGCAACATTCAAGAAATTTAAGGTATATCAAATGGATGTAAAATCAGCATTTCTGAATGGTGACTTGAAGGAAGAAGTTTACATAGAGCAGATTGAAGGATTCAAACTTTTAGATAAACCAGACATGGTATGTAGATTAAAGAAAGCACTTTATGGACTTAAACAGGCCCCAAGAGTGTGGTATGAGAGACTTGATGGTTACTTAACAAAGATAGGGTTTAGAAAAGGAGCAGCAGACTATAATTTATTTATAAGAGAGACAGATAAAGGACTACTACTTATTTCTATTTTTGTTGATGACATTATCTTTGGAGGTAATGCCAAACTTAGTACAGAATCTACCAAAGAAATGAAAAGTGAATTTGAAATGAGCATGATTGGACGTATCAAATACTTTCTTGGATTGAATGTAAAACAAACAGACAAAGGCATATTCATAAATTAGTCTAAGTATGTGAAGGAGATATTGAAGACCTTCATGATGGAAGATTGCAAACTAGTAAGCACCCCCATGATAACAGGATGAAAGATTTCTAAAGATGATGATTCTATAGTAGTTGACAAGACCCTTTACAAGTCTATGATTGGAAAACTCATATATCTCACTCAATCTAGACCTGACATTTCTAATGTAGTTGGCATCGTTGGAAGATTTATAGCTAAACCCAAGAAAAATCATCTAATGGTAATAAAAACAATATTCAGATACCTAAAGGGAACTATAGACTATGGTTTATGGTATCCTAACTCAGAGAACATATAACTTCATGTGTATAGAGATGCAAATTGGGCAGGTTGTGTTGATGACAGAAAGAGCACATCAGGAGGAGCAGTATTTCTTGGAGACAGGTTGGTCACTTGGACAAGTAAAAAGAAGAATTGTATCTCTCAGTCAAAAGTAGAATCTGAGTATATTGCAATAGCATTGAATTGTTCAAAAATGGTTTGGATCAAACAGATGATTAAGGACTTTGGTATTTAGATTGATTATCCTATTGTTATTCACTATGACAACACTAGTACTACCAATATGTCAAAGAACCTTGCAATGCATGCAAAGAAAAAACACATTGAGATAAAATACCACTTCCTAAGAGAAAAAGTTGTAGACAAAGAAGTAAAGCTAGATTATGTAAGAACTAAAGAACAACTAGCAGATATTTTTACAAAGCCTCTATCAAAAGATACTTTTGAGTATCTCAGGGAGAAGTTGGGAGTAATTCCCTTTCCTGAGTCTAATTAGAACTTGTAGCAAGAACATCAGTCCTTGGTGACTGATGAATGGTTGACTACTCTACTTCTGGAGTAGTACCTGTGCTTAGTGGTGTTTAACATCCTTTGTCATTGATGTCAAAGGGGGAGTATTAGTAAGGGGGAGCATATGCTCTGGGGGAGTATACAGAGTAGCAGTAGTGAAGAGGAACCTTTGATGAGGATATTGAGAAGATTGTAAAAAGAAGGAAGACACTTTGAGTTGATGATATCACATGTTTCCATCAATGTCAAAGGGGGAGATTGTTGGAGATTTTTCTTTTGTGCAAATAATTGATTGTATGTTTTCCATTGATGACAACATATAATATACAGCAGGTATCCTATATGCAATTATTAGTACAGATGCTTTAGAGCTATGCATGTTTATTTCCATTGTGTATACATGTTCTAGTTGCTATGTGCATTCACGCCGAGTTAGATATGCATTTTCAGTTGAGTTATGATTAGTCAGTTATGGCAGTTATAGTTTCTGGAGTTTATCTGCTAAGAGCCGATGTAAATACAATGTTTCTTGAGTTGTGACTATCTTCAGGATATGCATGTTTGTATTCATGTTTAGTTATGAGTTAAAGATAATTATCCAAAGGCACTAAACATGTTTCAACAGAATCTTGAGGTTCGAGTTAATTTGGTGAAGCTGACTTTGTGAAGCGTCGCATCTATTCAGTTTGAGTTGCGTGGTCCTAATTTGTATTGTGCGCTTGGTTGAGCTGACAAGGAAGTTGATGAAGTGTTTCCAGATACCATCGTGACCTTACCCTTGGTGAACATACATATAGAAATTTAGATATGTTTGCTAAGTGTTGAGAATGTTGTGAAGAAGAAAAGACAGAGAAGAGCAGAAAGTCAGAAAGAATAAGATGAAGATATATGTGAAGAAACAGAAGTTGTTTGAATTCATTGGAACTGATCAAGACAGCAGGTCTACTCAAACAGTTCACTTACCAGATATAGTGTATATCTGTTGTAATGAAGGTTGTAGCCTTCACTATTTTAGCGGTGAGCTATCGAACAGTGAGTCCTCACCGTTAACAAGGTTATCTGTAAAAGACTCCTAATAGGGTCTGACCTTTAACCAGGTCTCTTTACTTCTTGCATTGTAAAGATCAACTCCTAACAGGATTGTAAGATCTTCTAACATGGATCATTATAAACTAGTCCAGTTGTTTGTGGGTGCTAATTCTCACTGGGCTTTTTACCTATTTGGTTTCCCCGTAATCAAATTGTTGAGTACTCCATTGTGTTATCTGAATGTGCATTTACTTTATATCAAATTACATTAAACAAAGAGAAAAGAATTAAATTGACTGATAACTGATTCACCCCCCCCCTCAGTTAGCCTTGGGACTATCCCAACACATTGTGGTGTTGGTAGGTATCACATTCAACCACCATCAGTTGAATCATCTGTTTCATTCCTTTCCAAAAGAAGTTCCGCCTTTCCCACTCATAAGTTTTGAGGAACCTAGAGTGCCCTGCCAAAGAAGAGGCATGGATTTCATAAAAGACAGACTGCTATAGATTTGGATTCTGAGGAAGCACTAGATGGCCCTTGTATCAGAGAGAAGCACCATCATAAGAGTAATGCAGTACAGCAGAAGGATTAGTGGCCAACTAGTAAATGATTTGAGATAAAGAATAGTCACTGACAAAGCCCTGCTAAACAAATTCTAACCTATTGGGAATTGGCATAGAAATATCTGAAAGGGAATCTTGATCATCAAATGTGTGAGAAAGAGCATCTGCCACAATATTATCCTTACTCTTCTTGGAGGTGATCTCATAATCATACCCCATGAGTTTGGTTACCCATTTCTGTTGTGGAGGGGAGGATACTCATTGTTCTAGGAAGTATTTTAGACTTTGGTGATTGGTCTTGATGCAAAAATGACTCCCTAGGAGGTATGGCCGCCACTTCTTACAGCATGCAAAATAGCCATCATTTCTTTTTCATATGTAGATAGGGCTAAATTCTTACCAGAAAGGGCTTTGCTAGTGAATTCAATAGGATGGTCATCTTGAAGGAGAACAGCACCAAGTCCATTTTCACAAGTGTCACTCTCAATAGTGAAGGGCTTGGAAAGATCTGGCATAGCGAGAACAAGTGTACTTCACATAGCTTGTTTCAGTTGTTCAAACGCGTTCTCAACAACATGGGTCCAATTAAAAGAATCCTTTTTTAACATAGCTTTCAATGGTTCTGCAATCTTCCCATAATTCTTGACAAACTTGTGGTAATAGCCAGTCAACCCCAAACATACCCAAAGGCTCTTGAGAGTTTTAGGATGTGGCCAATTTTTCATGGCATCTATTTTTGTACGATCCACCTGAACCCCTTGGTGTGCAACAATATGCCTGAGATACTCCACTTCCTCCTGAACAAACACACATTTTGAATTTTTTACACAGAGTTGATGATCAGAGAAAAGTTGCATTATGAACTCTAGATGATGGAGATGCTCATACCAGGTTTTTCTATAGATAAGGATATCATCGAAAAAGACCACAATGAATTTCTAGGGGTAAGGCCAAAATATTTTATTCATCACTGCCTAAAATGTTGAAGGAGCATTAGTGAGGCCAAAGGGCATGACTAAAAATTCATAGTGACCATCATGTGTGCGGAAGGCTATTTTTGGGATATCCTCCTCATTAACCCTAATTTGATGATACCCAGAATGAAGATCCAACTTGGAGAAAAAATGAGCGTCATGAAGCTCATCAAGAAGTTCATAAACAACCGGAATGGAAAACTTATCCTTTATGGTGAGATGATTAAGTGCTCAAAAATCAATGTAGAGTCACCAGGACCCATCATTTTTGTGGACAAGCAGAACTGGAGAAGAAAAGGAACCGGTACTAGGGCGAATAATACCTTGCTTCAGTAAGTCATGAACGAGCATCTCAATTTTGGTCTTTTGATGAAATGGGTAGTGGTAGGGCCTAATGTTGGGTGGAACACTACCAAGAAGGAGCTGAATATGGTGGTCCTCTGGGTGAGAAGGGGAAAATCCTATAGGTTCAGCAAATACACCTAAATACTTATCCAAAATTTGTTGTAGATCTACAGGAGTACTAGAGACCATTGATGGTTGCATCTGAATGGAATGGAGTTGAGTGATCAAACCATGTGAATTATTCTTAAGAAGATTTTCCATACGATGTGAACTGATGATGCTAAGAGACCCTGACTATAAGCCTTTCAAAGTGTGTTTTTTCCCATTGGCTGAAAACTACATCCAAAGTTCAGCAAAATCCCATAGAATGGGGCCAAGAGTGAGTAACCATTGGGCACCCAAAACCACATCACATCCACCTAAGGGCAAGGAAATCATGTCAAAGCATAGGTTATAATCTTCAATAGAGAGACGCACATTGCAACATTTCCCTTTGCAAGGTAAAAGTGCCCCCATTGGCAATCATGACTTCAAAGCTAGAGAGGGGATGGACAAAGCAATCAACCTGTTTGGCTATTCGAGGGTCAATGAAGTTATGAGTGCTAATAGAATCAATGAGTATAGTAATAGGGATCTTCTTGAAGAAACCCTAGACTCGCATGGTTTGTGGGGTAGTGACTCCGACCAAAGCATGGATAGAAATCTTTGTTGGGATTTTGGCGAAGGAGGTTCAGCAAGCGGTTGTTGAGGCTCAACCTCAACATCTACTATTTTATGAGCATCTACATACTCTTCCAGTTCAGGTGGAGATTCCACATCCAAGAGATAGAGATTTTTCTGAACACATCTATGGCCTTGGGACCATTTCTCATCACAATTATAACAAAGCCCTTTTTCTCGTCGGGCCTGCATCTCTATTTTAGACAAGTGCTTGATAGGAGTAGCTATGGGAGCTGGCGTGACTTAAGGGTGTGGAGAACCTGTATTTCAGAATGGAAAAAAATTGGATTTGGAATGTTGTAGAGAACTAATATTGTCCTCTGCTAGCTTAGCCAACCCAAGGGCTTCCATCATTGTAGTGGGCCAGAAATTTTTTACTTTAGATCGAAGTGCATCCTTCAGACCAGCGACAAAACAACTGCAAAAGAATTCATCAGACAATCCCTCTGTGTGATTAGCTAATTTTTCAAACTCTATCTGGTATTCTCTTACTGTGCCTATTTGGTGAAGTTTAGTGAGTGCTCCTATGAAGTCATCAAAATCACTAGGACCAAAGCACTGCAAAAGGAGTGTACAAAATTTTATCCATGTTGGGTCTTCATTAGCCTTGATGTACCAATGGAACCATTGAAGAGCTTCAAGTTCCAAATGAAAAGATGCAAGTGGGAATTTGTTGATATCCAGAGTATTATGTAAGCTGAAATACTACTCTACCTAATAAATCCATACAGTCGGATCAGCACCATCAAAGTGAGTCCAAAATTAAGCTTTGGTCCATGAAAATTGCCAGAAGAGAACCCAGCATCTCTAGAATGGTTTTGGTTCATGGCTGAATGCTGAAGAGTAAGACCAAGAAATTTGTCATCCAGATCTTGAAGTTTGGTCTTGAGGGATGCAATTTCCTCCTCCATGATTTTTTCTCAAGTACGGGTGACAACCATATAGCAAGATTTTTTTTTTTTTTAAATGGGTAGAACAATAGAAACAGAAACTTTTTTAGTTAGGGAAAAATTGCATTTGGGCAAAACGCAGATGGTTAATGGGGGTTTGATGAGTGGTTGGACACTTTCTAATGAAAAGGGAAAATTAAAAATGAGGGTTTCAGGGGTGGGGAGGCAGAATGGGATGAGTGGTCCAAGAGGGACAAGGGAGAAGAATTAGGAAATGAACCTTATGGCCATATTTGGTGGTAATTGGCTGAGAAGCAAAAAAGTTAGGGAAAACCCTAAAATTAGATAAATGATGGATTTAGGGATTTGATATGTGGAATTTGGGGTAGGTTCTTCAAGGAAGGAAGTATGTGGAATGTTATTTTGGGGGTTCTAGGAAACTTTGAGAGAAAACAAGAAGGAAGCAAGGAAGCTATGGCTAAAAAATGGAAATGAAGTATTGCAATAACAAGAATTGTTGTTATTTGAAATGAACCAAGATGCAAAAAATGAACCTGAAGGCCACAATGGAAAAAAAAAAATTGATAGAATTTCCACCTAGCGAGCCCAAGAAAGTGCTCTGATACTAGATGAGAGGAACCTCCTACAACAGTATGATGAACATGCATGAAATAATAGAAATATAGGGAAATAGTAGAACTCAGAGTGAATCTATTGATCATGGGCCACTTTGAGGGGGTAGCCTCCTTTGAGCAAGCTCAATACAATAAATTTGTCAATACCATCAAAGGACTCAACACAAACTTATATACTAAGTACAATCTAGAAAAGTATTACTACCTATGCATGTGGGGTAATAAAATATACTCATGGGACGACTTACAAAGCATATGCATCCAACAACACTACACTAACAAAAGAAAAAAAAGGAACACACAGGTTCCTAACAATATATACCACTCGGGTTTGCAGTTGAAGTTCTAGATAAGGATTGTTGGTGGTCAGGGGTAACTGTCGATAGACTTGTTTCACCACTGAGTTAGGAAAATTTATTTGAAATATATTTCCCTAACACTCACACTCTAAAAGCATAGTCATGTTCCCTCTTATGTCCGGCCCAGGAATGGATAGGAGGATGATGGAGACCAACACAGTGGAATTGAGTGATTATGTTTTCTCATGTTCTGACAAAACATCCTTTTGGAATTGTTTCATTTTGGCTTTCACAATTTTGTATTCGAAATGAGAGATCATGTTTTCACAAAATGGTCTTTTGGACCATTTTATTGTCACGATGAGTCCATTCTTCTTAATAAAATATTGATTTTCTTAATGTTACAACATCTTCCCTCTCATTGTCGTAATTGTTGTCTTAATAAATATAATTATTACTCATATATAATATATTTTCCTAATTTTAATGTATATGGTCATGGTCATATGTAATTATGTATTTAAACATGAAGCCTTTCCTAATTTTAATGTATATGGTCATGGTCATGTGTAAATATGTATTTAAACATGAAGCCAAAAATATAATCTGTAAATTGACATGTATTATTAATAAACATTTGGCCTTTCAATTGAATAAATTTTTAATATACTCTCTAAAGAAATGAAGTAATATACTATTTTAACTTATAAATAAATATATAAGTTATCAAAATAATGAAAGTGTTACATTTAAGACAATGTCTCCACATGTAAAAATATATAATCATAGTAATTTTATTATATAACACTCATATTTTCTAAACAATACAATATTCTTATATATTGAATAAATGAAATGTATTTCGGTGACTAACTCTAACGTATTTCATAGTAGGTATGGTGAGACCAAGGTTGAACTTTGAATCAGAGGAGGCAAGAAGAGAATATCAAAGACAATATAGAAGAGAGTGTCGTAGGCGTCAATAAGAAAAAAATGCCAGAAACTCAGCAAGAACAGCATAGAATAAGAAGTAATGACCATGATAGACAAAGGAATGGTAGAAGAAGGGCAAAACTAAAAATGGGACAATTGTAAAGTGAAAATCAAGATGAAGTAAATGTAGAAAGAAGAAATCGTCAATGAACATCTGAACAAGTCCTTCAAAATGAAGAAAGACATGAAAGACAACAAGGTGATCCCAACCCAAATGATAGATATAATCATCCACCTAATGTAAACTTTTAGTCTGATGTTCAAAATGAAGGCTCTGAATCCATAGAACATGTTCTAGAAACACCACAACATGAAAATCATATGCAAATGAATGTTGACATTGAAGGTGCTATAGAAAACATGCCAAGCACAAATGGTATGCTTTAGTCAAAATTTAGAAGATTCTAAATGCAGTTTAGACATCATATAGATATTTTGAAGAGTCCAAATATGTGTTATGTTTGTCAAGAATCATATCTTGGAATGAAATTATATCGCACTTTTGAAGGTCCTATATGCAACAGGTGTCGACAAGAGAGAGGAACTAATAGGTTTTTAACTGCAAATAATATGGATCCTAGCTCTCAACCACAAGAGCTTGCCAATTTGACTCAGATTGAAGAGATGTTGATTGCACGTGTCAGCCTATACTACAAGTTACACATGCAACTGGTGGTCAATATAAGTACAAAATACACACTATAATTTTTCCCCAGCATGTAGGATAGGTATCCAAAGTTTTGCCACATACTATTGAGCATTTTCTAATCATTATTGTTCACAGAAAGGATCAACGTGGCACACTCTATAACTTTACTATAAATAGGGATTGTGTTTGCAGAGCATTGAAATACAAAGTTGAACATGACAATTTTTATGTAGATGTTAGGATTGATGAAGCTTCTCTTAATGAATTGCCAAGAAATTCTGATGAGAATGTTTTTAACAGATTGAGGACAGTGCACATGGAATTTGATTCTGATGCAAATGAATTCATATGTGTGGGTCTAGTCATGGAGATAGATGAAGGTAATGTAATTGATCACACAACATCAATGGCTTCAAGGTCACCTAATTCTCAAAGAGAAATGGATTTAATCCATGCTTGGGTTAACTATCCAGATATAATACCATCTACATTAATTGAATGGCCATCTATAGGTGCATCACCCATTAACGAATATGTTACATCAAGATTATTTGATATGGCATTTCCAACATTATTTCCCAATGTAATGTGTGATTGGTTAGAGACAAGAATGAAATGAGTTCATTTACATGAATTTGTGAAGCATTTGTTGCGGTATAGGGATCATCACTTTGCTAAACATCCAAGGTTTAGGTATTTCATGATGAACATAATAATGAGACATCGTGCACAAAATTCATCAGTTGTATTTGTAAAAAGGAGTTTTCAAGACATTCCAATTACCATCAATGAGTTACATGAACATATGGAAAATGTGCCACATAATAATCTGGCAGATAGGTTGATGCAATTTGGAACATCTCTAAGAGGCACGAGATCATATTGGGATAAATGTAAAGAAGAATTAATAAACATGCTTCACCAAATTGGATCTCCTACAATTTTCTTCACATTAAGTACAATGGATATGCAGTGGCCTTATCTACATGCGTTGATGCCAGGAACACCACCAACTGATCCACAAGAGGCTCAAAAATGGAGAAGACAGAATGTAATTGACTATACTCATATAGTTGCACATTACATGCATTTGAGGCATACAATGTTCAGAAAGGAAATACTTGAAAAAGGTATGAAAGTCAAAGTGATGTGGAGCATAATCGACCCAATGCTCCATCCTCTAAAACTCTCTAAATTCACTCAGTAACAAAATATTTATAACAAATGGCTGTTCCAATTAACTCTGCGGTCATCCCGGGATATGATCTTCAACACCAATCATCTCTCCAAATATAGGTGACTCTGTGAGATAATTTGGTCACCTTCAGAACCTTTAGAGCTCGGGCTCCATGTGATACCACAAACCAGTCACATAGAGCTTGCGGGTTTCCCATGGACCGAGCTCAGAACCACCATCATGTGGCCTGTCACCCCATGCACACATATCTATAATAGCCTCCACCTTACCAAATTTTAAGCACCGAATCTGATGATCTTTGTCGGCCTCTTCCACGGTGATGCTAGAAACTTTTTCTTTGGCCTCAGACGGCTTAGATAATCATCCTCTATTGTTTGGAAGTGAAGCTGATATCATTCTTTTGGATCGAATACACTCAACTCTGCAAACATGTCTCCTTTGATGACTGTTAGAAGATATCTATCAGGCTCTACCTCTCGAGTCACTACTACCCTCACACTCAGCTGTATCGCTGTCATCATACATGCATATAAAATATGCTCACCACCTTTTCTCCACACAGGCATAAAAGTCTACCACCTTTTCCGATATCAATGACCACCTAACAGTTTCACATAACCGTTTTGGATTCCATACAAAAAGAATTAACAACAACCTTTGAATCAATACGTTCCTAAGTAGAACATTTCCATTGTTCCATTCGGAATGAAATGTAAACTGATACATTAGAAAAATAAAAACATACATAATATTTCCCAAGAACTAAAATCTCGGTTATTACCACTGCCGCATTCTTTCAAAATAGGAAACAGTTAGCAACCAAAATGACAATGCCATCGATATGCATAGGTCCTTAGACTCGACTTAGCAGAAAACATAGAAGGGAAACGAAATGCTCC
>MU227119.1:54154-78223 GCA_018584345.1 Thuja plicata | reverse complement strand
ACTTGAACTCTATGCTTTCTCTTATTTGATTAGATGATGAGATGCTTTCAAAATATGTTGGATAATATGTTCATCCTAATGATAATTTGCAAATGATCTGAATGTTACCTAATGAATTATATTCTTAGGATATTTAATGGAATTTGGCTTATATACATGATGGTGTTATGCCCTGCATCTCCATCCCTACATTTTGTGTGCAAAATGTTGGGTCCCCCTTTTTCTTTGTTTTTGTTTTTTATTCTTGCCTTGTCTTTTTCTGTCTTCTTTTGTTTTCTTTCTTCGGGGTTTTATTCCCCACAGTTGTGCTTTGTTTTGTTGGTTTCTCATGCCTCTGGGACCCTGGTCCCAGAGTTGGTCATCCTTTGTCGAGAACTGGACTCTAGACTCTGGGATTCTCCACCGTGATGTTCTCTTCCCTTAAGGTGATATCATCACAGGGGATCCCTAGGCCCGGAGTCTAGAGGTCTGTCTATCCAGAGTTTGCGGATGGAAAGGTGGCTTGCTTTTTACCGCGGGTATAAATAGAAGTTACCTGTCATTTCCACATTTACTGCGATTTAAACACTCAAGCAATCAGAGCGATTTCAAAGTGATTTATAGTGATTTAACGATAATCCAGTGCTAAACATTCCCAGCATTTTTGAGTGATTGTGAGTGGTCTGTAGTGGCGGGTTGTGATCATTTAGCAGTTGTAATTGTTCCAGAGCTTTTGCAGAGGCTTCCTTTCCTCTCTTCCTATTTTTTCAGGTTAGTGCCTCCTCTCCCTTCAGCTTTCCTTCTGTCTGGTGTCATTGTTTTCTTTTTGTTTTTGTTGTCCTTGCCTTTTTGTTTTGTTCTTCTTTCATTTCTTTCTAGTTTTGCCGCTCGTTGGTGGGTCGGCTCTGCCAGAGGGTTGTCCGCCCTCTGTGCAAGTGTAGTCTAGTCTATACATAGTGTAGGAATTTGTAGATACTCTATGCCTTGCATGGTTTCTTGTAGATATTTGTTCTGCGGTGTATATATGTGTAAATTCTATATATATTTGTGTATATCCCTCAGCTCTAGTGTATATCCTGTGTATCCTTCCAGGTAGCTTAGCAAGCTTGTCGTGCTACCTATGTCACTAGTTTTCATCCACAAACTTGTTCTAACCAGAATACCACCTATTTGAAACTCAGCTCTTGGTTGATTTCAAATAGGTAATTTTCTCTCTCCTCCATAAAACTAGCCTAGCCCTCATTTATGACCCATGCGCACATTTAAATCTATCCAAGTGGCCTTCACTTTTTGCGCATTCAGACAGTTGGCTCCGTCATCATTGCCATAACTCCCATTTATTACTCACCCATGTGGTGCCCACGTGGGTCTGACGACTTGCCTTTTTGTACACATCTTTACCAACGGTTACTTCTCTGGGCTCCAAGTCTCCTGCCATCATCCAACCCATGTTCTTCTTACCAAACATGATAAAATTCCCAGACCTGGATGGTTAATCAAATTCCTAAGTTCATGATATGTATGTCTGCCTTCCGAAGTTTTTGAATGAAACTAACTTTTCAGGGGAAGCGAACACCACGGTGGTAAGATCTCCGGACCCTGAAGTATTTACTTATTAATGCATTCTGACGGTTGCCTTGCCGTGTAGGTTTCCGGAGTATACTTTCAAACATGTCTGAAGCATTTGCATCCTCACCACCCGGAAGTCTGGAACTTCCATCTACAGCAAGTACTAGGGTGGTAGTAAAATAAAAAATGGACAAGGCTCTGGAAAAGATGCCTTTGAGCCTAAAATACGTAAAGGATAGAGTCATCGCAGGCTCAAAGATTGAGTCCAAGGTCTAACTTCTTACCAACACTAGCATCAGAACATGGCCAAAAATGTAGGCCTTAGTCAAAGTCATGTACATTCAGAGACAGGCCAGAGATCCTTTGGCCATTAAAATTGGAAACTTTAGGATCCTTATGGTAGCTTGCTTCCCATGATTGATACAGTCACTGAAGCTTATTCTCATGCTCACGGCTCTTTACAACCCATCTGTTCGGGCTTCTATGCTCGCACCACCGAAGCCAACAGGGTATCCCACACCTTTAGTATCTCTCGAACTTGATACCTTCCAGAGGAGATTGGGAATCCCTCAATTCACCAAGCCAACCATGGTCACCTGATCTAATGCCTTGGCCCAATTCAAGCAATTGGAGGAGGCAACCCACATATACATGAACAACAATTGGCTCAAAGTCTCAAAGAGGGACCCCAAGAGAATGAAGCTAGAGATCCCCAGGTCTGAATTCAAAGAGAGCATCTAGATGGGGATAATAGCACTATGCCAGGTCTTCAGGCAACAGCATGCCTGAGAATTTTTTGGATGGATGTACTATTTCTTGCTTGGTATAAGTACATCAGGGGATTTTTTCAACTGGGCGGCCATAATTTCAATTCATGTCGACTCCCAGTTCCTCCAACTAGCCAAGAAGAAGAAGTTTGATATGACTTCTTATGTTCTCTGGGCCTTGGCATAGCAGAGACCCCACACCCATGGGCTACTCACTGATGGTGTACTCAGGCTCAACCTAGATTAGAAGGCCCCCTGGGACTACTTCCCACATATTCAATGGGAGGCCAGTTTCCCCAGTTTCTGCTGAGTAAATGACGTGTTCGTTTACTACCACCTGCTCACACCCACCCGAGATGCAGGATACCACCTGTCCACAGAGGCGATGAATTTGGTCCAGAGTTAAAGACATTATTATATACAATACCAGTAGCATACTTATATAAGGGTGACCAGCTTCTCCGGGAAACCCTACTTGTTGCCCAAACACTCCGGGGACAAGATAGTCCTCCTAGAATTTTTCAGGTAGATAATGGTGCTGCATGCCTTCTTTTCCCTGGAGAAGGTAACTAATATTCCATTCCCAATCACTTGTGGAAATTATTCATGCAGTCTGGCCGCCGCCAAAGAAGCAGACAATGAGCTAAAAAGATATAACTTAGCAGAATTCTACTTGGCGCGGAAGTATTTTGATCCGCATAGCAAGATTGCAGCGGCACTTCCCCGGGCATCAGAGGCCCATCAATACCATATGGAGGAATTTTGGGAAGAATACCAGGATCACGTGGAGGTCCAGATTTGGCACTATGTTAGGATGACCGCAGGTATGATGGAAAGATTGAAGCTCCAGAGATTCCCGGAGGACTTCTCATGAGATGTCGGCTCCATGATAGATCCCGAGTACAAAGCAAAGGGGATCCATACATTGGCTCTCCCACCAGAAAACTGGGATGCCTAGGAGGGGTCCACCATTGAGGACTTCACCTGTGAGGTGGTCGAGTGCAGCCATGCTTACTTTAAGAGGGTGTGCCCTGAGAGTGTCCGCAAAGTGGCCTAGCCAGTACCAAAAGAAACCCTGGGGGCTGAGACTTCTTCACAGGGAGTGGACAAAGGGAAAGGAATAATGATAACTCCCCCTGTGCAAGAAGTCCCTATAAAAGAAAAGCTAAAGCAATCATTGGTATCCTCCGAGCAGATTTAAGATAGAATAATCACACAGCTGGCAACCCCGGCGTCAATGGCCGGACCTATTCTTCCCCCCTCCTCCCCTTCACTAGCAGCCTTGATGGTTAAGGCAACAGGGGTGGATCCAGTGGAACAAGTAGTAGTAAGGGATATGGGCCCACCTTTGATTACCTAGAGAAGGAGAAGGCTTGACCTAAAGCCCAAAAAAGAGCCAGAGTTGGGGATGCCCCAGACTCCACAAGTTAAAATCCTTTCTTTTGACTCCCCAAAGCTGGAGAAGGAAGAAGAACCCACCGATGTCCCAGCCAACCCTCCTCCCCAGGATGAGTTTGATGATGTTTTTGTGACTGACGAGTTCAATAACTTACAGGGGGACATTGAGTAGATGGAAGAAGTCCTAGCAGAAGAAGAAGCTGAGAAACAAAGAACTACACAGGAGTAGGAAGAGCCAATGGAAGAAGAAAAGGAAATAGAATAGGAAGCCACCTCTAAAGTTCTGGAGATGCAAGATACGAGGGTGGACCAACAAAAGTAGAGTGAACAAGTGGCATTTGCTGAGGGAATCAGACCTATGCGAGCAACTGTAACCTCAGCCGCCACATTCCAAGTGCCACTCCCCAGAGCAACCTTTGGGCAGGTAATAACCATGGCACAAACGTTGAATCTTGGCTCGGTACCTCCCCTATTTACAAAATATGTATCAGAAGAAGAAGAGATCCCAGTGACTGAGGTCAAAGAGAAAGAACAATGAGAGAAGCAAACCCCCAGGATAGCTGATGAAAGCCTTGGAAAAGCTGGAGATACAGAGGACAAGGAAGACAAGATAAACGTCACCAGGGGAAATGTTCTTGATGAGGCCCAAGATAAAGAAAAGGGGGCACGTGAGACCCACACCACTGAGGAGGAACAGCAATAGGGCACCGGGGAAGAACCAAAAGAATAGACTTTGGTGAACAAGCCACCCCTGTCACCTCCGTGGTTAGTGGAGAGAAAGAAGAGAAAGGCCCCGTCCACCCTGAGAGCTCACCTCTCTCTAGCTGAGATGATGGCCTAGGTCCAGGAACCACCCAAGGCCAAGAAAGCCTAGACCGTTCATACTGTTCAAACCGGGCTAGGTGGAGAAATAGTTGCAGTTGTGGAAACACCTCCCCCAGACACCGACGAGGTGATGGCAGAGGCCAGAGATTATGATATCACAGAGATATCACTGGGAAAGAGAGGAAAATAGGGCAAAGTAAACCTGTTAAAAGAAGTGGCCAGGGCCGTAGAGGCCCGATACGAAAAGGAGGCCCAAAGGCTCAAAGCAGAAAAAGAAAAGATAGTGAACCTCATGGGGTTGCTTGCTGAGCTGGCTAGGCCTATTAATGCCATTCCTCTAGAGGCCTCCACATCCTACATGCCATTACCACAGAGTGACATTGACTCCCTACAAGTAATGAAGAAGAAGGCCCAAGCGGTCGATGAGTGGGTCGCTCTGCAAATAGGAAACACCCAGCATTTCCTAATATCCACCCTCCTAGATTTATATGTAGCTCGACACATTCTACATAAAGTAGAGACCATCCTTAACATATGGGAGGGTGACATGGAGAACTACGATACTTGGAAGGTAGACCTAGAGGAGCTCCTCAACCTTGGGGAAGAGATGGTCTCTAAATCTAGGATTCTGGGAGAAGAATCATTTAACTTCATGAGGACCCAACACTCTAGACTTGACCTCACATTAGAGGTACTCAAGCAACTAGTAGGGGCCCTACATGATAAATTCGACACAGTGCAGTATTCTTCAAATATGTACAAGGCATTTGTTGCAAAAGTCTCTGAAGCTGAACCATTCAGCACCGACACATGCACTCTGGAGGAATACATTCTGGGAAAATTTGATGAATTGATGGAATCCAAATACCAATCTCCGGAGGGACTGGACGGGACTCAAATGATAGCGCTAACTCGTATGATCCTTAGTTGTCATGATGTGGAAAAAATGGCCGATGAGTTCAAGGATAATGTTCCAGAGCTAGGGGAACAAATTGAGGCGGCTAAGTACTGGTGGTCCAGCCTTAAAGAAATTGATGAGGATGGAATCTCCCACCTTCTCCAAACCTTCAATGACAACAAGCAACAATAAATTTTCTCTGGAGGCTGGAGAAAACCCAAGTATTTTGTATTCTTTATTCTTTTAGAACATAAGTTCCTGGATCCCAGAGTTCTGGATCCCAAATTTTGTATTCTTTCAAGTGATCCGTGTCCCAGTCCCCGAGGCCAACAGGTCACTTTCAGAAGTGGTTAATAAAGATTGTTAGAAGGAAGTTGGCTACATCGAGGAACATCGGATCAACAGTTGGTTTTCTGATAGATGGTCTTCTCGAGGCACCGCTTTAGAGGTACACCTGACACATTGGAGATAGGGTGCCGCATTTCCTATTTATGAGGCATGTAGCCTCGATCCCCGGGGATCTAATTTCTTCCTTCTCTTTCCTAGCTCTCTTCTCGAGGCTGATTCTTCCACTCTACCTTCTTGTCTTATTCTTCTGACATGTCAGGCCTATTCTGTCTTGAGGTCTTTTGTAGGGTGGCATAGGTAGTACTGGCCCCCAGATATTGTATTTGATTGCAGTGTGATGTAAAATAGGGTTAGGGTTAGGGTTAGATGAAGATGTCTATAAATAGTAAGTCTGGCCCATTTCCAAGGGTCGGCAAAATTGATGATTTTTTTATCCACAGTAATAGAAAAGCAGTGTTTTTATTTCAGTTGCAGAGCTCAATGCTCCATTATTTTACTTTCCAATAGTTAGACACTCCCCTAGAGCCACCATTGTATCACGCACTAGTGCTTGCTGGAAGAAATATTAATGAAGAAGGGAGAGTTCTTTGCAATGATGTTCTTAGCATTCAAACTTCTAAGTTAATGGTATTTTATGTTTTATGTTCCTTATGTCTTCTACTCTGATATTTTAAGTAGCTTAACGACCTCTTTTCCCTTGCTACTGATAAAGTATGAACTGATGGTTGTGTATTTCTTTGGTATTTAGTGTAGTATATCAGAGCATTATCGATGTTTTGAATGTTTAAACATAACTATAGATAGATGAAATACTTCTAACCCTGCAGAATCTTTTTCATTTTATTTGCTAAGTGTAGAATGCTTGGAGAAACCTCACCTTCCTAAATTTTTGAAGAGAATGAGTTGAAGAAACCAGCTATCCCCCTCGAAAATAGTCACTTCTCCCAACCGAGCCCCACACCATCATGGCCTAACACCCAGGTGCTTGGAGGCCCAGGGAATCTAACTTCCCCAGATAGCCTTTGCAGGTGAAGTTGGTCGGTACCCTTGGTACCCGATGACAACTTATGACTGTTGGCGGTCCCGGTCAGTAAAACCCCATCAATAGAAACTAGCGTTAGAGGGAGGGCATAAAATCATCCCCCTCTCAAGATTCTAATTTTACACCTCCCAAAGGTTCCTTGAGCTATAGTTTTAGGATTCAAGCCTTCAGTGGGATTGGGTCTTTCTCCCCAGCGAAGTTTGAAAGAATCCTTAGGTTTGCCCCAAACCCTGGAAGGTTTGTTGAACTCGAGCCTCCTACTTGAAAGAAACAGACCCTGAAAATCACACCAGCCACTATTGTCTGGGGATCTAGCATACCTCAGAATACCCATACCTCTCAGACAATCCTAGGAGCCAGCGCTCAAAATACTCAAAATCTAGTTCCCCCAATGGCTGCATATTTTAGTAACACTGGGTCCCCAATGGAAACTTTTTTGGGCGCAATCAACGACTTACCCTTGCACCCAGAGAAGATCTGCCCACGATATGAGCACTTAGGCTCATGGATCACAGAAGAGCATTTACAGGCATATAAGGATGCCATAAACCGACACGGATCTAGCTTGAAGATGTTGTGACTCAGATGTTTCCCTTGTCCTTAGGGTAGGGCGAGTTAAACTGGTACCTTAACCTTCCTGCCAACTCCATTAATAGTTGGTAGGACATGGAGGATGCCTTCTTGGTTTCCTTTTGCATACATGTGGACCCAGCCTAGTCCCATAACTAGTTCATCTTCATTAGAAAAGAACCCAACGAACCTCTTGCAGCATTCAACCATCGGTTCCAGCACACCTTAAAGCGGTGCACGGGCCCTTTCATTCCATCCCTAGAAGTAACCATACAGACTTATCTTAACGCAATGGACCCCTTCATTGCCACTCTCCTTTGGAGAACAACCACCGCGGGTGACCGGGACACTTTGGAAAAGGTTTACAACCTAGCTTTAGAATTATCCCATGGTCTTAACAAATCCCCAGGAGGGATTGGGCAAAGCGCACCCTTCAACATGATCCCCAGTAGAATAGCATATGTCGGGGGGTATAACCCCAATCTGGCAATGGGTGCTCCCTCGATGGCAATGAATCCCCCACCATTATTGATAGACAAGTAGGCTTGGTACATTTATCCAACATAGACTCAAGCAGTACCAGATCTGGAAGCTTTCCCTTGGAATCAGCTACAGTAGGCACAACAGCCTCAGACATAACTATCCAGAGTGCCCTTCTTTCAGTTGTCTATGACTGGTGGATTTCCGCCCTTGACTTTGGCTAATACTGCTACCTTCCTAGGAAACCAACCATAATAACCATCACACTGTGACACAAACACTCAGTTGACCACCGAGGTTGAGTCCCTCTGGTGAATGTTGTCTATCTTGACTGTGGATATGGGTCAACTGAAGGCGGGGTCTTATGCACCCTAGAATTCTAATTCCCAAAGGGGGAATATACTCTCTGGCCAATAAAACAACAATGTCAGGGGTAGAAACTTCAACAATGGGCCTTGGCCCAATCAAAAGTAATGGAACAATAACACGAACACTGGAGGTCCACCTCTGAACTAAAATATCAACCAAAGTGGTGTTGGACCATCACATTTCACACCAGTCGCAGACTTCCAGGCCATGACTAATTGGTGTAGATTGCATGACATGGGCTCACACAATGAGGTGAATTGTGCCACATTGGAAAAGGTCATCATGATCTCCCAACTAGACAGACAGCAGTCACATGATGCTACTCGCCAAGAGCCTCCTATGCAGGAGTCAAGCCACAATGCCTTCACCTATGAGACCATCTTCTTTGAAACTTCCAGGGAAGATGAAGAGGAATCTGAATTGCATGGATTATTTGATGAGTCTATCCTGCCCTTTGAGGCCAATGTCTTCACCAACCCATGGACTCCATACAATACTCAGAGTCAAGTTGGTAAAGGACTAGCTTACACGCCTATGCCCCCTATCAAGGACACTATTGCCCAGGATAATGCAACTGACTGACCCACTCCTCTAAAAGGTTCTAGCTCTAACCAAGTGAAAGACCTAGCTGAGGGCAGTCACCAATTCCCGGGAGGAAGATTCAACATTACAAAGGTGTTAGAACAAACCAACACCTCCATGACCTTGATGGAGGTTTTGCTAAACTGTCTTGAGTAGAAGAAGTCTCTTCTGAAGCTCTTGGGAAACTCAGAAGTCATCAGTCGCTTGCCCAAGACTGTCTCGTTTGAGGATGCCAACGTGGTTGTCTTTCAGGGAAACAATGAAGATCCTCCCTTCCTACTAGGCCTGAATATCCAAGGCAAAAACATACACAATTTCTTAGTAGACTCTGGTGCTTCGGGTAACATCATGCCCTTATCCATATGCCAAAAGCTTAGATTCCATCCCACCCCATCTAATGGTGCAGTGATCCAGCTGGATAAGACTACCGTGAAAATGGTAGGAGAATTGAAAAACATCCAGATACAGCTTATCTAGGACCCCAGGATAGCCAGCATAATCGACATCCAAGTGGTGGACATCCCAAAGACTTATGGGATGTTACTAAGTCAGAATTGGTCTAAGTCCTTGAATGGATACTTTTCGACCAACTTCTCCCACTTATGGCTCCCCTGGGAAGGAGAATCAAACAAGATCTAGGTTGAAAGTGAACCCCCGATGAAATAGGCCCTTACCAAGGTCAGGAAGGTCAGTGAGGTCTTCTTCTCTGAGACTTCCCCCGGGGTATACCAACCCTTCAAAATCTTAACATTTGATTTCACCCTTGGGGAGGATCCCATAGTGCTGTAGAGAACCCAGGACCTAGAAGAAAAGCTGAGAGTTGAAGTTGGCTCTCAAGGTGCCACAGTGAACCTCGCTACACTCCTGTCTAACACTTGGTGCTGAGTACACTATTAGAAATATTTAGAACTTGAGTGTGGTCCCTGCCTTTCGATCGCTACTTGGCACATCGACGCCTTCCAAAATAGAGAATGTATAGCTGATTCCCCAGAGCCCAGTGTTCCTACGGGATGCACTCCTTTAGTACCATCTCCCTGGGAATCCCAAATCCAAACTCCTCCATAGGTAAACCCTACCTACATGCCAATAGTTTGGGAGGAAGCTCCTCCTAAGTCTCCCAAAAGAAATCCAAAGGTTACTCTCACTCCCCAGCCCCAAACTATGAATAGCGATTTGTGGACCCTCAAGTTCGATGGATCCCAGTCCAAACAAGGTTGCGGGGCCAGAGTAGAATTAATCAACCCATGAGGGAAATCCTTCCTTGCATCCTACAGACTACAGTTCAACTGCACAAAAAATGTTCTGGATTATGAGGCTTTGGTCCTTGGACTCTTATTTGCATTAAGAAAAGGTGTCACCCACCTCCGGGCTCTGGGTGATTTAGAGTTGGTTGTTAGACAGGTCCAGAGTCAATATACATGTCATGATAAGAGATTGGCCGCATACCGCAATCAGGCTTGGAGCCTTATCAAGGATTTTGATGCCTTTAGCATTGATCTCATTCCCTGGCAATGGAACTATGTCCCAGATGCCCTTGCCATTTCTACCAACATGCTTGAGCCAATGGCCAGCTTGCAACTCTAGATATTTTTAGTGGAGATGGTCCCCACCCCATCCATTCCAGATAATGTCACCCACTTTCAGGTTTTTGAGGATGATCAACATATCCTAGCCTTCATGGTGAATTTTGGTGTCTTTGAAGACAAGGTAGTGGAGGAACAAGACCATGACGATACTGGGTAGGGTGACGAAGATGATGGGATCATGGACCTACCCACTAATACCATCCTGAAAGGGATGGTTACACTCGAACGAATCTTTGACTCGGACCCTCAGGCCTGGGAAAAGATGTCATCTTCCTCTGAGGGAGGAAAGTTTGAAAGAGTAAACATCGGCCAGCCTAGTGAAGAAAAGATGATCCACATTGGCACCTCCTGCTGCCCTGAGGAGAAGGAGAATATTCTCGCAGTTCTCCAAGAATACATAGATGTAATTGCATGGGGATATGAGGATTTGAAAACATACAACACACCCCTTATGACTCATACTATTCCCCTGAAACCTGATGCTAAGCCTTTTCGGCAAAAGCAACGACCGGTCAACCCACTGATCGAACCCCTAATTCGTTAAGAGATAGAAAAAGTGCTATCAGCCTGGATAATCTTTCCAATCTGGCACACTACATGGGTTGCCAATCTAGTCCCTGTGAGAAAGAAGAATGGTCAGATTCACCTTTGTGTGGATTTCTGAAATCTGAATAAGGCCTCCAAGAAAGATAATCACCCTCTCCCTTCACTGGATGAGGTGTTACAGATAGTGAATGGATCCCAGATGATGTCATTCTTGGATGGGTACTCCAGGTATAACTAGGTCATGGTTAAGTATAAAGATAGGGAGAAAACAATGTTTACCACCAAGTGGGGAATGTTTGCGTACAGGAGAATGCCCTTTGGTTTGATTAATGCAGGGGCCACATTTCAAAAGGCCATGGATATTGCATTCAAAGGCCTTGTGAATTGGTGCATAATCATTTACATGGATGATTTGACCATCTTTTCCTGGGATAGGTGTGATCATTCTGCCCATCTAGCTCAGATCTGTGAGAGATGTCGCCGGTATGGAATATCCCTCAATCCCAAGAAGTGCATATTCAGGGTCACTGAAGGGAAGTTACTTAGGCATATCATCTCTGAGAAGGGCATATCCATTGACCTTGAGAGAGTTGAAGTGTTGCTAAACTTACAAATGCCTAGCAGCAAGAAAGAGATGCGATCTTTCTTCAGAAAGATCAACTTTATCCGGCGATTCATCACAGGGTTCGCTGAAATAGTCAAAGCACTCAATGAAATGATGAAAAAGGATGCCAAGATTGAATGGATTCCTGAAGAAAAGTGATTATTTTCCCAGATCAAATAGATAATAACGAAGGCACCCATCCTAGATAGTCCAGACTACTCTCTCCCATTTAACATTTACTCCTTTGCTTCGCCGCATTCTGTCGCGGCGGTGTTGACTCAAAAGGTTGGAGGGGAAGAATGACCAATAGCTTTCATGAGCTCCCCCTTCAAGAATGCCGAAGTCTGGTATTTATCACTAGAAAAGCAGGCCTTTGCTCTTGTTCGCACTGTGAAGAAATTCTGGCATTACATTCTCTGGAGCAAGGTGCATGCTATCATCCTGGACCAGGCCATAAAGTCTCTGCTAATGTAGAGTGAGTTGGGCGAAAGACAGGGGAAATATATGGCCATCCTCCAAGAATATAATTTAGAAATGCAGCCCATGAAGATATTTTGGGGCTAGGGACTGAGTCGAGCGATGGCAGAAGAGATTCCCCGCATAGAATGTCAAACTTACATGGTAGAGTCCATCACTTGAGACCTGTGGTATACTGATTTGGTATATTTGCTACTGAATAACAAATGCTCAGAGGGTTTACCTCCCAATAAACACTGCACCCTATGGATGAAAAGTGCTCACTTCATGATCAAAAACTCTGTTCTTTACCATAGGAACTATGAGGGAGTGTACCTCTGGTGCATCGATAGGGACCAAACTGTGAAGATGATTAATGAATTTCACAGGCAGTTTGGAACCGGGCATGGCTCAGCTGACGCCACTTCCCATCAGATCCTTCGGGCCGGATACTATTGGCCCTGTATATTTAAAGATGTTTACACTCATGTTAGAAAATGCCACACTTGCCAAACCATGGCGCATCATGAACGTAACCTGGCTATGCCTTTGCAACTAGTCTTCGAGGCTAGGCCCTTCGCCCAATGGGCATTTGACTTCATCAGGGAAATCAACCCCAACTCATCTACCAATCACTGATACATTCTTACTGCTACTGATTACTGCACCTGGTGGTTCAAGGCTATACCGTGCAAGAATAACACGGCAGATGTAGTTATCAAATTCCTGGAAGAAAACATCATCACAAGGTTTGGAATTCCCTTTGCTTTGATATGTGACAATGGTCTGATATTTTCTTCAGCGCAGTTACTTGAGTGGACCTACGATCGAAAAATCACTCTGATATTTTCCAACAACTATTACCCCTAGGGGAACAGTGTTGCTAAATCTATGAATAAAAATCTACTTGAAGTGATTAAACACCTGCTAAAATAGAATCCCTAGGATTGGCATCAAAAGTTGAAATTTGTCCTCTGGGTGGATCACATTCAAATCAAGGCTGCCTTGGGAACATCCCCATTCCATATAGTTTATGGCCAGAACTCTATGTTCCCAATTAACTTATAGATCCCAGTTTTGCAGTTTATGCAGGAATTCAGCAACTGGGATAACATTGTGGAGGTTCAGCTCCTAAATCTGGTGTGAATGGAAGAACAACGAGATGTAGCCCTTAAACATTTTGTGCATCACCAAGCAGTGGTAAAATGATGGTTTAACCGTAGAGCCCAATATAAGGCTTTTCAAATTTCAGACTTGGTCCTGTTGTGAGACAAGGCCTGGGAAAAGAAAGGAAAGCACACCAAGTTCCAACGGCTCAGGCTCAAACCATATTTAATCTTAGAAATCTGCGGGGCAAATACTTACCGCCTTAACACCATGATCGGGGATCCTGTCCCATTGCCCGTTAATGGACAATTTCTCAAACACTACTTTGAGTAGGGTAAGTTTGTCCAAAATTTTACCTTATGTAAAGCCCTCCTCTTGTAAATATTTCTTTCCCGGTGTCTTGTTGGGAGGTACCATGTCTTGTAAATAGCCTTGTTGGCTGCCCTCCGGGGTGGTCCTCTTTTGGTGGTTTTTGTTTTCATTTCTGGTTTTCTTTTTGGGTCATGGTGTTTTGTTCTCTTGTAAGGATTAGAATGCTTCGCATAAACCCTGGTCTCCGATATGATGTCTATAGCATGGTGAACTTAAGAATCCGTCTTTAGCATAGTGAAATCAGTCTAGTCTCCAGAGCTGTTTTACAAATTTGGTGATACATTTTGAGCAATCTCCATCAGGTTTTATCTCCAGAGGTCTGGCAATTAGTGATATAAAAGAAAAATAATAAGGACCAAGTAATCGGACACACCAAGGATAGATTGGTTGTACTGGTTGGTTAACCCAAGTCTGAACTTTTAAAGAATTATTTCTAGGTCTGGAGTTTTATCCCCTACTCAACATATGAAATAGGTGGAAAGGTGAAAGGAGTACCGCCATTAAAAATAGCTAAGCTTAAGCTTAATGGTGAAAGAAGTACCACCCTCCCACCTAGAAATGTGCAAAATAACAAGAAAAGGGAAGCGGGATGAAGCTCCGGTCTCTGGGAAGAATGAACAAATCTGATGACTGTCGTTCAATGTAATTAGTGCCTCTTCTCTACTCCTCCCAGAGGTCATCGGCTTGATTTCCTTCCAAAGCACACACTCCACCACTGATGAAAAGACTATGGACTGGGTCCCGTGTGGCCGGGTTTCCTCAGATATGTTGCTCTTTGCCTGTAAGATACTTTGAATAGTGACTTGTTCCAGTTTTTGCTAACCAGAGATTCTATAGTTCTCAAATGCGCTAAGGCATTTGTCCTAGATAGTCACCATTTGTTATGTCTTGCATCCCTGTCCCTACATTTTGTGTGCAAAATGTTGGGTCCCCCTTTTTCTTTGTTTTGGTTTTTGTTCTTTCCTTGTCTTTTTTTGTCTTCTTTTGTTTTCTTTCTCCCAGGTTTTCTTCCTCGCAGTTGTGCTTTGTTTTGTTGGTTTCTCGTGCCTCCGGGACCCCAGTCCTAGAGTTTGTCGTCCTTTTTCAGGAGCTGGACTCTAGACTCCAGGATTCTTTGTCCTGATATTCTCTCCCTTTAAGGTGATATTGTTGTTGGGAATCCCCGGGCCTGGAGTCCAGAGGTCTGTCTGTCCGAAGTTTGCGGATGGAAAGGTGGCTTGCTTTTTACCGCGGGTATAAATAGAAGTTACCTGTCATTTTCACATTTACTGCAATTTAAACACTCAAGCAATCAGAGTGATTTAAGAGTGATTTACAGTGATTTAACGATAATCTAGTGCTAAACATTCCCAGCATTTCTGAGAGATTATGAGTGGTTTGTAGTGGCAGGTTGTGATCATTTGGCAGTTGTAACTATTACAGAGCATCAACAGAGGCTTCCTTTCCTCTCTTCCTATGTTTTTAGGTTGGTGCCTCCTCTCCCTTTGGCTTTTCTTCTATCTAGTGTCGTTGTTTTCTTTTTGTTTTTGTTATCTTTGCCTTTTTGTTTTGTTTGTCTTTCATTTCTTTCTGATTTTGTCGCCCGTCAGTGGGTCGGCTCTGCTAGAGGGTTGTCCACCCTCTGTGCAGGTGTAGTCTAGTCTATACATAGTGTAGGAAGTTGTAGATACTCTGTTCCTTGCCTAGTTTCTTGTAGATATTTGTTCTTTGATGTATATATGTGTAAATTCTATATATATTTGTGTATATCCCTTAGCTCTGGTGTATATCTTGTGTATCCCACCAGGTAGCTTAGCAAGCTCACCCTGCTGCCTATGTCGCTGGTTTTCATCCGCAAACTCATTCTGAGTAGAATACCACCTGTTTGAAACTTGGCTCTTAGCCAGTTTCAAACATGCAATTTCTCTCTCCTCCATAAAACTAGCCTGGCCCTCATTTATGACCCATGTGCACATTTAAATCTATCTAAGTGGCCTTCACTTTTCATGCATTCAGACAGTAGGCTCCGTCGTCATCGTCATAACTCCCATTTATTATTCACCCATGTGGCGCCCACGTGGGTCTGACGGCTTTATTTTTTGTACACATCTTTACCAACGGTTAATTCTCCAGGCTCCGAGTCTCCTACCATCATCCATCTTGTGTTCTTCTTACCAAACGTGATAAAATTCCCAAACCTGGATGGTTAATCAAATTCTTAAGTTCATGATATGTATGTGTGCCTTCCAGATTTTTTGAATGAAATTAACTTTTTAGGGGGAGTGAACACCGTAGTGGTAAGATCTCCAGACCCTAAAGTATTTACTTATTAATACATTCTGACGGTCACCTTGCCATGCAGGTTTCCAGAGTATACTTTCAAACATGTCTGAAGCATCCGCATCCTCACCACCCAGAAGTTTGAAACTTCCATCTACAGCAAGTACCAGGGCGGAAGTAAAATCCAAAATGGAGAAGGCTCTAGAAAGGATTCCTTTGAGCCTGAAATACATAAAGGACAGAGTCATCACGAGCTCAAAGATTGAGTCCAAGGTCCAGCTTCTTACCAACACTAGCATCAGAACATGGCCAGAAATGTAGGCCTTGGTCAAAGTCATGTACATTCAGCGATAGGCCGAAGATCCTTTGGCCAATAAAATTGGAAACTCTAGGATCCTTAAGGCAGCTTTCTTCCTGTGCTTCGTGTAGTCACTAGAGCTTATTCTCACACTTGCGGCTCTTTACAACCCATCTGTTCGGGCTGCTATGCTCACACCGCCAGAGCCAACAGGGTACCCCACGCCTTTAGTATCTCTCAACTCTGATACCTTCCAAAGGAGCTTGGGAATCCCTCAATTCGCCAAGTCAATCGTGGTCGCCTGATCTGATGCCTTGGCCCAATTCAAGCAATTAGAGGAGGTTTCCCACATATACATGAACAACAATTAGCTCAAAGTCCCGAAGAGGGACCCCAAGAGAATGAAGCTAGAGATCCCCAGGTCTGAATGCAAAGAGAGCATCTAGATGCGGATAATAGTGCTATGCCAAGTCTTCGGGCAATAGCATGCCTAAGAATTTTTTGGATGGATGTACTACTTCTTGCTTGGTATAAGTACAATAGGGGAGTTTTTTAACTGGGCGGCCATAATTTCAAATCATGTCGACTCCCAGTTCCTCCAACTGGCCAAGAAGAAGAAGTTTTATATAACTTCTTATGTTCTCTAGGCCTTGGCATAGCAAAGACCCCACACCCATGGGCTACTCACTAACAATGTACTTAGGCTCGGCCTAGATCAGAAGGCCCCATGGGACTACTTCCCACAAATTCAATGGGAGGCCAGTTTCCCCAGTTTCTGTCGAGTAAACGACGTGTTCGTTTACTACCACCTGCTCACACCCACCCAGGATGCAAGATACCGCCTGTCCATAGAGGAAATGAATTTGGTCCAGAGTTATAGACATTATTATATACAATACCAGTAGCATACTTATATAAGGGTGACCGACTTCTCCAAGAAACCCTACTTGTTGCCCAAACACTACGGGGACAAGATAGTCCTCCTGGAATTTTGCAGGTAGATAATGGAGTTGCATGCCTTCTTTTCCCTGAAGAAGGTAACTAATATTACATTGCCAATCACTTGTGGGAATTATTCATGCAGTCTGGCCGCCGCCAAAGAAGAAGACAATGAGCTAAAAAGCTATAACTTGGCAGAATTCTACTTGGCGCGAAAGAATTTCGATCCACATGGAAAGATTGTAGCAGCAATTCCTTGAACATCAGAGCACCATCAATACCATATGGAGGACTTTTGGGAAGACTGCCAGGATGACATGGAGGTCCAGAGCCAGCACTACGTCAGGATGACTGCAGGTATGATGGAAAGATTGAAGCTCCAGAGATTCCCAGAGGACTTCTCAGACATTGGCTCCACGATAGATCCCTAGTACAAACCAGAGGGGATTGATACATTCTCTCCTACCAGTTAACTAGGATGCCCAAGAGGGGTCCACCATTGAGGACTTCACCCATGAGGTGGTCGATCACAGCCATACTTACTTTAAGAGGGTGTGCCCTGGGAGTGTCTGTAGGGCGGCTCAGCTAGTACCAAAAGAAACCCTGGGGGATGGGACTTCTTCGTAGGGAGCAGACAAAGGGAAAGGAATAATGATAACTCCCCCTGTGTAAGAAGTCCCTATAAAATAATAGCTAAAGCAGTCACTGGTAGCTTCCCAGTAGATGAAAGACAGAATAATCATGCGGATGGCAACCCCAGCGTCAATGGCCGGACCTATTCTTCCCCCTCCTCCTCTTCACTAGTAGCCTTGATGGTTAAGGCAACAGGGGTGGATCCAATAGAATAAGTGGTAGTTAGCGATGTGTGCCCACCTTTGATTACCTAGAGAAGGAGAAGGCTCAACCCAAAGCCCAAAAAAGAGCCAGAGCTGGGGATGCCCCAGACTCCACAAGTTGAAATCCTTTCTTCCGACTCCCCAGAGCTGGAGAAGGAAGCAAAACCCGTCGGTGTCCCATCCAACCCTCCTCCGTAGGATGAGTTTGATGATGTTTTGTGACCGACAAGTTCGGTAACTTACAGGGGGACATCAAGCAGAAGGAAGAAGTCCCAGCAGAAGAGCAAGTTGAGGACCAAAGAACTACACAGGAGCAGGAAGAGCCAATGGAAGAAAAGGAAATAGAATAGGAAGCTGCCTCTGAAGTTTTAGAGATGCAAGATACGGGGGTGGACCAACAAAAGTAGAGTGAATAAGTGGCATTTACTGAGGGAACCGGACCTACGGGAGCAATCGTAACCTCAGCTGCCACGTTCCAAGTGCCACTCCCCAGAGAAACCCTTGGGAAAGTAATAACAATGGCACAAACACTAAATCTTGGCCCAGTACCTCCGCTATTTCCAAAAGATGTATCAGAAGAAGAAGAGATCCCAGCGACTGAGGCCAAAAAGAAAGAACAATGATAGAAGAAAACCCCCAGGACAACTGACAAAGGCGCCGACCAAGATAGAGATACAAAGGACAAGGCAGACAAGATAAACATCACCAGGGGAAATGTTCCTGATGAGGCCTAAGATAAAGAAAAGGGGGTGGGTAAGACCCACACCACTGAGGAGGAATAGCAACAGGGCACCAGGGAAGAACCAAAAGAATAGACTTTGGAAAACAAGCCACCCTTTCCGCCTCCATGGTTAATGGAGAGAAAGAAGAGAAAGGCCCTGTCCACCCCGAGAGCTCACCTCTCTCTAGCTGAGATGATGGCCCAAGTCTAGGAACCACCCAAGGCCAAGAAAGCCCAGATGGTTCATAGTCTTCAAACTGGGCTGGGCAGAGAAATAGTTGCAGTTGTGGCAACACCTCCCCTAGACACCAATGAGGTGATGGCAGAGGCCAAAGATTATGATATCATAGAGATATCACTGGGAAAAAGAGGAAAACAGGGCGAATTAAACCTGTTAAAAGAAGTAGCCAGGGCCGTAGAGGTGTGATACAAAAAGGAGGCCCAAAGGCTCAAAGTAGAAAAAGAAAAGACAAAAAATCTCATGGGGTTGCTTACTGAGCTGGCCAGGGCTATTAGTGCCATTCCTTTGCAGACCTCCACATCCAATGCACCATTACCACAGAGCGATATTGACTCCCTGTGATAAATAAAGAAGAAGTCCCAAGTGGTTGATGAGTGGGTCGCTCTGCAAATAGGAAACACCTGGTGTTTCCTAATATCCACCCTCCCAGATTTATATGTGGCTCGACACATTTTGCATCAAGAAAAGACCATCCTTAACATATGGGAGGGTGACATGGAGAACTACGAGGCTTGGAAGGTAGAGCTGGAGGAGCTCCTCAACCTTGGGGAAGAGATGGTCTCCAAATCTAGGATTCTGGGAGAAGAATCATTTGACTTTGTGAGGACCCAACACTCTAGACTTGACCTCACATTGGAGGTACTCAAGCAACTGGTAGGGGCCCTGCATGATAAAGTCAACACAGTGCAGTATTCTTCAAATGTGTACAAGGCATTGGTCACAAAAGTCTCTGGAGCTAGCCTATTCAGCACTGACACATGCACTCTAGAGGAATACGTTCTGGGAAAATTTGATGAATTGATGGAATCCAAATACCAATCCCCAAAGGGACTAGATGGGACTCAAATGACAAGGCTAACTCGCATGATCCTTAGTGGTCATGATGCGGAAAAAATGGCTGATGAGTTCAAGGATAATGTTCCAGAGCTAGGGGAACAAATTGAGGTAGCTAAGTATCGGCGGTCCAGCCTTAAAGAAATTGATGAGGATGGAATCTCTCACCTTCTCCAAACCTTCAATGACAACAAGAAACAATAAATTTTCTTCAGAGGCCAGAGAAAACCCAAGTATTTTGTATTCTTTATTCTTTCAGAATGTAAGTTCCTGGATCCTGGAGTTTCGGATCCCAAATTTTGTATTCTTTCAAGTGATCCATGTCCCGATCCCTGAGGCCGAACAGTCACTTTCAGAAGTGGTTAATAAAGGCTGACAGAAGGTAGTTGGCTACATCAAGGAACATCGGATCAACAATTGCTTTTCTGACAGATGGTCTTCTCGAGGCACCGCTTCAGAGGTACACCTGGCACATTAGAGATAGGGCACCGCATTTCCCATTTATGAGGCATGTAGCCTCGATCCCTAGGGATCTAATTTTTTCCTTCTCTTTCCTGGCTCTCTTCTCGAGGCCAATTCTTCTGAGCTACCTTCTTCTCTTATTCTTCTGACATGTCAGGCCTATTCTGTCTTGAGGTCTTTTGTAGGGTGGCGCAGGTAGTACCGGCCCCCAGATATTGTATTTTATTGCAGCGTGATGTAAAATAGGGTTAGGGTTAGGGTTAGATGAAGATGTGTATAAATAGTAAGTCTGGCCCATTTCCAAGGGTCAGCAAAATTGATGATTTTGTTGTCCACGGTAATAGAAAAGCAGTGTTTTCATTTCAGTTGTAGAGCTCAATGCTCCATTATTTCACTTTCTAATAGTTAGACGCTCCCCTGGAGCCACCATTGTATCATGCATCAGTGCTTGCTGGAAGAAATATTAATGAATAAGGGAGAGTTCTTTGCAATGATGTTGTTAGCAGTCAAACTTCTGAGTTAATGGTATTTTATGTTTTATGTTCCTTATGTCTTTTGCTCTTATATTTTAAGTAGCTTAACGACCTCTTTTCCCTTGCTACTGATAAACTACGAAATAATGGTTGTGTATTTATTTGGTATTTAGTGTAGTATATAAGAGCATTATCAATGTTTTGAATGTTTAAACATAACTATAGATAGATGAAATACTTCTAACCCTGCAGAATATTTTTCATTTTATTTGCTAAGTGTAGAATGCTTGGAGAAACCTCACCTTCCTAAATTTCCGAAGAGAATGGGTTGAAGAAACCAGCTATCCCTATAAAAAATAGTCACTTTTCCCAACTGAGCCCCACACCATCATGACCTGACACCCAGGTACTTGGAGGCTCAGGGAATCTAACTTCCCCGGATAGCCTTTGCAGGCCAAGTTGGCCAGACCCCCAGTACCCGGTGACAACTTATGACTGTTGGTGGACTCAGTCAGCAAAACCCCGTCAACAGATGGCATTATCAATGATGACAGTTTATTTTTATTTTGAGATTATGGTGGACCTAAAAATACTAACCCAGTCATGATTTACAATGAGTATTGTATGGTGTGTGTAGGATGAGGGGACGCAGTCGTAGTCACTTCCACGGGAGATCCACACGATGTCGCATTCCCCAGCCTTGGTTTTCACTACTTGCATGTATATGTATATATTTGTGTTTCTCAACTTGGTGATGCAGGATGCAAGTACCAAGCATCGACTCCACTTGGTCACACAGGTCTGAGTGTGCCTTTAAAATCCTTGAATGTTGTTGTCATGGAGATATTACCAAGGTTTCCCCAAGTAGACCCCATATGACTTAGGTTCTTTTTTTAGGAAGTCACCCTATTTGAGTTTGGGTTGTATTATTATTTCATTGGTTTTGATATTTATATCTTGGTCAATTGACTATGTTCTTTTATTTTTGAAAGTTATGTTTTTTAATATGATTCTTGGTTATTTTATTTAGATAAATAAATAAATAAATATATGTATATATAATAGATATATTATGTCTTTAAATAAGTTGTTGGCGTGACTAAATATATGTATATGTATGTATATATGGGTGCACACATATATGCCTATGTATATATATAAATATATTTCTGTATGTATAAAGATATGTATATGTATAATTAGAGTTGTGATGTAAATATTGTATTGAGATAAAATAAATAAATAATAATAGAAGAACTAAAATAATTATGCCTAATTGGCAAAACTAGCTATCTAGGAGATTCGAACTCAAGACCTCCTAGGAGTAAGGCTAGCTAGTTACCATTGGGTTATGTGAGTTACTTGATCATATTTATTATCATTGGTATAATTGATTACTTTATAAGATTATTTAAGTTAATAAATAATTAAATTTGTACCCTATCATTCATGGGAATAATTGATTTAATTTGAAACCAACTATGGAAGTTGGAGAAGTTGCTTCCCGTAAAGCAACTCCTCCAACCGTATAGTTGTCTACATGTATAACATAAAATATTTTATGAGGGGGGACCTGGTTTTGGGAGATTCTTAGAATAGGATTGGAAATATGAAAATGATATTATTTACTCAAGAATTGAGGAAGAGGATAGTGTTTTATTTTCCTGAAAAAATGGAGAAATGGTTGTTGCAAGAAAAAATACAGCCCTGATGCGGAGGCCATATCTCCCTAACCAACAGTTGGATTGTGCTAAGTGTTGGATATGTTGGTAAGAAACTAATTTTGCCACTTCTCACTGGAGCGATCAAAGAAATATGGTGTTTTTCAAAAGTTATAGATCTCTGTGTGTGGGTATATCTGAGAGGATAGCAAGTAGAAAGTTAGAAAGCTTGAAGGTTTATGGAATTGCTCAAACACTAAGGGAATTCTCTAGAGGACTCCGGGTAGAATCTAAAACTAGAAATAATTTTACTATGTCTATATTATTTATTGGAGTAATGTGTTTTTTTTATTGTGTTTTCTCCATTATTGATCATACCTATAGGTAAGTAAGGTAGTTTAAAAATGTTCGTAATGAAATATAGAAATTAGGTGTCTGTATCTAATGTGTTGGCTTGATGAGTTTGTCACTATCTATTTTTGGGAGTGATTATGTATTCTTCTGTGGTTTTTAATTATATGTGGATTTTATGTTTGAACAGTGGTTAAAGTCATATTTGATTGTTATTGAGTTTTGGAAGGTTTAGGATGTCAGTTTATCACCCTTCCTTTTGATAGTTTATTTTATTGTATGTCAATATATTTCTTGAATTTGATCATAATGTCTTACTTAAGGTGTCTTGAGTATGTGACATCATTGTACTAATCTTATGTTTTTTATGGTTAAGGTTAGGACTCATCCTGATGGTATGAGTAGACAAGAGAGTTTCCTAAACCTCTGAATTAAATCATTTGAAGTATTGCAATTCTTTTGTCATGTTTTGGGTAGGGGACTAGGTACCCCAGGTGAGTGGCTCACCATAGGTGTTGGAACCCTAAAGTGGTTTCCATATGATCCTATGGGTGGATTAGTAAAAAGTGATAACCTAATAATGAATCTGGGAAAGGGGGGAAACAAAAGATAATGAAACAAAACATAATAATGCCCACATAGTCCTGTTGGAGTACCAGGACCATGGGTAACTACCAGGATGGATCCCTATTCATAAAGGGGGGACTAGGGTTACATGGTTTCCAGGAAGGATCCCAATAAATAGGATATGTGATGACACTCACTTAGAGGGTATGCTAGAAACCTAACCCTTTTGTATTGCTAAGTGATATTTTGTTATGTCTTGTATTTATTTTAAGTTATTGTTTTGTGAAGCCTTAGATTTCTTAGGGCCTTGTGTGGACCTTGGTTCTGATTCCTAGCACGGGAGAGTGGAACTACATGGTTCCACATGGTTGGGTGGTTAATCTTATCGAGGTATTGTTCATGGTTGCATGGATGATATTGCCTTTGGATTCATGCTTGGAAGCTGTCAAAGATTCTACTTCTGCATCATGTACTTCAGTGAATTGCAATTCTAATGTATTTATTTGTTGAAATCCCTTATTGGGTAATGTAATGAAATATATGAAGGGTGAATCAATGTAATGGGAATGGGTATTTCTACGTGAAATGAAGGGAAAATTTATACTCTTACTTGTATATGTCACAAATATTAAAATAATATGGAATTTGTCATTTGTTTCCCTATAATGCTATCTTTTAATAAAGTAAGTGATCTTTTGAATGAAAACTTCTTCTTAAATAGTTCTCTCTCGTTTTGTGAATAAGAACCTAGCTTATATTATTATGATAAGTACATTCTCTTATATAATTGACTATAAAGGATTATTATGAAATGATTGGTTTATGAATGAACTTTTGTTTATGTCAAGATAAATGTTATTGTTAGATAAGAAGGTCTATAGGAATGATAAATGATAGTGGAATTACAATTGTGGAATAGTTGTATAATT
>MU227119.1:15527-26558 GCA_018584345.1 Thuja plicata | reverse complement strand
AAAACATTTATACAAAATTTCAAAGAATAGTCAATTCACGAGAATTATTAAATCCATCAATCTTTCCTATGATGAAGAATTGAGCTCTAAAGACAACAAATTCCTTTATAATAGTTCTTAATGCTTTGGTTGTGGTTTTGTGTTGATCACATTTATTAGGAAGTTTTTTTAAGTGAATTTTTGGGATTGCATCTACATTATTTTGTATTTTTTTCTTATTATTATAAAATGGAATGATGTGTTTTTTACTTCTAAAATGTTCCTAATCTCTATTGCTACTATATGTAGCTTGATACTCATGTGTCTTTCAATTCTTTATTTAATATAATTATAGGATTGTATCATCTATTTATTTTACTTTGGTCATTTGATAGGATCCAAATCATAGGTAAAGATGATAACTGACTCAATTGAAAATAGTAATGTAAGGCTTCTTGGAGCACATTATGGTATGCGTCTTAATTTTGAGTCAAATCCAAAAGAGAGATCTTAGTTGAAGCAGCATGAAGCTACAAAAAATATCATAGTTATTACCAACATATTGTGAAAGACGAGGGAGTGGAGGAAGAAAAGGTTGATAAGTAGGAAGAACATGTGAATCTTGTTTATTGTTTCATTTGTTATATGTGTGATAAGATTCATGATAATGAGATCATTGATTAAGCATGTTACTTTGAGTGAGTTAGTTTGTCAAATTTTCAGAAAGATTTGGGAGGTCTACTTGGATTCTTACCTCCTTTAACAACAATCACTGGATTTTTTGAGGTTGAGGGGGATCTTGATGAAGATGGACAAAAATGTGAGGTTTCTCAAGATCAAAAATATGAATTCCAATTACTTAAATTTGATTGGGCTCTTTATTCACTAAAAATTGATATCTAGGGGAGAGAGAGAGAGCATGGAAACATTATTCGTGACATCTTCCTCTTGTGTCAAAATATCCTCATGAGTAGGAAAAATCTTGAGAGAGGGACAAGCATGATTCGTCAATACTTCATCTTTAGGATTTATGTCAATAAAGTGAATACTAGACCTTAAAATGTTTCTATTGAAAATCTTAATTGTATTATTCTCTTATATACCAGAGACCACAAAAGAGGTCAGCACCAAAGATCCTAAAGATCCAATATAGGAAATAACAAAGGCCCAGATTTAGGTTCACACTCATCCCAGTGAGAGACCCCAACATCAATTATGCTACAGAAATTAAATGCATATGTCGGAAAAAAGATCCAACGTTTAAAAACCAAATCAGTGAGAAAGACTACCGAGCACAGAAACCAGTTAGTGAAAATGAACGAGCATCCAAGAAAAACCACCGAGACCCCATCAGTGAAGCCAACCAAAAAAAGTAACCGAGCCCAAGCAGTGGAACAACAAACCTTTAACCGACCAAGAAGAACAGTTACCGAGCACTTTATCTAACAGTCTCCAACAAGCTACCAAACCAAAACAGACATATTTATGGTTGATACAGGATTGCAAGGAACCTAAGATACTCCTGCATCATAATCAAACATTATAAGAAACTAATCCTAAAAAATATAATTTTTTTTGTTCTTTTAATCCAACCAAATCAATAGGACACATAATCAAATAAAACCCTAACCCTTTTAAAACATGATTTTAAACATTATTAAACCCAAACCTCAATCCATAAGCTTAAATAAATACCAACCTTAACATTGAACCTAATGTAATTATAATCTTTAAACAAAAATATTAATCCTAAAACTAAAAATAAACCAAATTTCAAATCTTAAACCTAATAGTAGACAAAGCTAAATCCAAATGCCAAACCAAATTAACACTTAAAAATAAAAAACTTAGTTCCCTAAAAATAAACAAAAATAAACCCTAAACATAAACCAAATTAAATTATGATCGTAACCCTAAAGAAAGTTGAACCCTAATATTTAAACTAATAGAACATCAAACCAAATTAAACACTAACCCTAACCCAAATTTTACCCTAACCTTAACAATAAATAAACTTAAACCCTAACACAGATTATTTGAACACTAAAGAAAATTCAACCCTAACCCTAAACCTAATCAAATACTATAAGAAACTAAACCTAGCAATTATCAAATTTGTGCTCTTCTTGTTACCAAATTTCATCTCACTGATGGAATTTTGTAGAAAAAGGTTTTTTATTAGTTGGTATGTGCATTTGAATGGGCTCCCACAAGGGTTCAATCCCAACATACCGTGGAAGAACATAGTGCAGTCGTTAAGGAAGGTGTCATGGTGCTCTGAAGATTAAGGCGAAGAGTTTTGGCCAACTAGAACCAAGAGAAATCAATAGGAAAGCGCACTAAGACGTGCAGAGAAAGATAAGGCTTATATTAATTTATCCGACATTCATTGTGTAGATAACTTATGATTTGTTTTAATATCCCAATGCACAAGTAAGTGGTATCCAAAAGGCAAGCACCTTTTGACAGAGCAATCACGCCTTAAGTGGTCATGTGGCGGACAAGTTGGCGATCAAAGTGCATATTTTGTGGGCTCGAGCAAGGCGAGATGGACAGGGGGTGGAATGTCGCGATCCTACGATCGAATAACCGATGTAAGAAAAATTTCATAGGATTGCGAGGGGTCGCCACGTGTCCAAATAAAGAACAGAGGAGCAGTGAGTCTAGGAAGCTAGATGGCAGCGCATCGTTATCCCACAATTTGACAAACCAAGAGAGAGAAATAGGGTAGGATAGTGACAAAGTGACATGTGGCATAGAAACATGAAAGAGTGGGGCCAAAGATGATTGGTGTCATAAGCACACGATTCTATGATCTAAAACAAGAAGGATGATGAGGACTGCAAGATAATGAGAATTTGACATGTGGCATAGAAGCTCAAACTAAACAAGTGGGCCCAGATGATAGATGGCAGAGCATTATGATCCCGCACTTTGACAAATGAAGAGAGAGAAACATAGCGAGATTTTGATATGATGCCACGTAGCAAAGCAGGGTAACAACAAAGTACCACGTGCCCAGGTAGTGTAGAAGAATGAGAGATAAAGAGGGGTCGGCAAGATAGATGGCAAAAGGTCATAGTCTCACGATCTAACACCAAGAAGATGAAAGGATCATGAAATAACAAAAAAGTGACACGTAGCAAGGTGGGGTCATATAGAAAGACTTCCAGAGAGAGGTAAAGAACAGATATATCCAAGGGCGTTCGTGATATTTCCAAAAATGTTGCTGGAAGGATAAAATATGTGGGATCACGGGATACGACCATGTGTCCCAGGTGAGGTACGATTGAAGTAGTTTTAAGAGAGATGAAGGGGCCCACGGGCTAAATTAGAGGAAGTCATGTTGAAGGTGGGGTCAAGGTAAAGTTAAGAGTCATGCAGAATGGTTTTTAACTTAAAGATGAAAAGGCCTATGACGCGGTTGAGGTAGTCTTAATGACTAATCGACTTGTTTTAAAAAGGTGGTCAACCTTTCAATTAGGGTTTCAACTTATATTTTAAGGGTAGATGACATAAAATATGGGAAAGATCATGCAACAGGTTAACATGGTTTCAACTGCAGTCCAGTGAAGTTAAACCTCTCATTTTTTTCAGGACACAAGGGTAAAAGCATGGTTCCAAGGCTGTTAAGTGCAGCTCGATGCTAGTCCATAGGCCATGTTGGCTTCTCAGCACCAGTTCACAGAGGAAGAGGCTTAGTTTTTAAATAGTCGATAGGGGTTTCAACTATAGTTCAGTTAAGGAAAACCCTCCCTTCTTGCATGCCAGTCATATGAGACTAAAAACAAGAGTTAATGACCAAGATCAAATGCATTAACATCATCTTGACTCCAGTTTAGAGTGATGCATTGATCAGTCACCATTAATGACAATGGTGAAAATCATAATGTTTTGCATGTCTTGGGCCAGAAATCATCCACAGATCTTTTTGTACTCCTCCCCTTCAACAGTTCAAACTCTTCATCCCTCGGTGAATCAGAGAGTTCATTTAATGTAAAGCTTATTAGTTGGATTTTTTTTCTTTAAGTAGAAATTTTAGTAGTTTGTTTAAAGGTTTCCACATTTTTGGACGATAGTAGTAGTGATCAATTTTTGGTCCTCTGATTTTCTCTCAATCTATGGCAGCCATTGTAAGCGATATGATAGTATCTCCTTTGGAGTTTTAATATAGTTGATAGCTTCAGATCTTCTTTTGAATTCACATATTTGTATACAGTCTAGGATTTGATTTTTCCTTGTAATGTATTCATCCTCTGGAACATGCAATTATTTGTCTCTATTATGCATCATTAAGTGGGTAGAATTAACTATTGCATAGGTTATGAGCTGTGTTTCTCTAAAACCTCCTTATAAAGCACTTATATGCAAGTGTTTTAATCATCAAATTAGTATCATATGCTCAAAAATTGTCCTATATAAGAAATCCCTAGTGATCAAAGCTTCATTATGGTTATATCACCCTTGGTGCATCACTTAATAAAGTAGATTTGTTTAAAGTTGTTTCCTTTTTACAATTTCTATCCCTTTTCCCATCCAAGTTTCCCTTTTTAGCTCAAAGATTTGCAAAGGTGATATATCAAGAAGGAATCGGCCTAGAATCCGAAGATTCAATCCAACCATATGAAATTACACCACCTTTGGAGTGTTTCTATGTTGTACTCTAAGAATCCTCGATTCTAGCCCTCAAAGCTATACTGGGGGGTGCAATTTCAGTGTCTCAACATTTTTGGCACGCTCGGTGGGACCCAAGTTAGAATATTTCAAATATTCTTTTTGTTTTGGATATTCTAGCAGCAAGTTACTGGCCTAAAAGAGGTTAAACTTAGCATATCTAGCAACTCTGCAAACTCAACCTTCTGGTTTCTTAAGATCAAGTGATGGTACATTCAAATCTCAATTTGCATTATGATTTCCACCCTTTACATGAATAGAGATCTCACATTATTATGGACAATCAGAATACCCACCACCATATCATGAAAATAATGTTCAAGGGGCTAATCATCAGCCATACAAAGATCACCCCAAGCCTATTTTCAGTCTGACTTACCATAAATTATAAAAGGTTGTCAATATGTTCAGTATGCCCCAAACCAATATGTTCCTGCCCAATTTCCTGATCAATCTCAAGATCCTGAGAATCAACAAGTAATCCAAGAGTATCTAAAAGGATAAGATAATATGCTCAAAATATTGCAGGATTTCACCAATCAGATTGATGGTATCAATAGAGAGCATGAGATCCAGTCACAGTTAGAATAATGGTCTCATGAAGCCTATCTTCATGAGCAGGAAGAGTTGGCTCATTAGGCCCAGCTTCATAAAAGGTATATGGAGGCAAAGTGCAAGGAATTTGGAAGATTTTTTACAAACAAGTTGGCTAAAGAACCAAAGAAGAATGAAAAAAATGCTCCAACTTGGTAGCTACCTTTTGAACTTGGAAACCACCTTCAATCTCCAAATTGTTGTAGATTTGGCCTCCAATGTTCAAATACGATGAATTAAAAGGAAAGATTGATTTTTTAGGCACACAAGATGCATTGGTGAGCTCAAATATAATCCATCAAACTCTGAAAATTCACCTGCAATACAAATATAAAAGACGAACCGCCAAGAATTTGATATTTCGATTGCACCTTTCTGATTCTCGAATCATCTTAGAATGTAAGAGAAAAGAACACCAATGTTTCAATAAAATACAATGTCTACTTTCAAGATCTCCTAAAATGTTATCTATAGGTACTCAAATTACTCTAATAACATGTAATATTTACCTATGGAGAAAGCCACCCAAGATCTAAATGTTAGAGTAAAAAGGATATTTAACTTAATTGATTTAAACATATTGATTAATTAATTAAGTTACTATTTTTTGTTTTTCACTTAAGCTAAATTTAGGAGGTTTAACTTTGCATTTAATAATTTTATTTTATTTCATTTTATGCATGCATTTAATAATTATTTTATTTTATGTATGCATCTTTTAGGGTTTTTCTTTTGGGTTTTCATCTCCTTTATTAAGGATTGATCTCATTGTAATTATAATTTTGATTAACTCAATTCTAAATTATTCCTTTATTACAATTTTTTATGCACTTTCTTGTTTGAAGATTTTATCTTGTGCGTGGAAGGTTATTTGCATACAGGTGATTATTGGGATTGTGGGAAATCACCAATATTAAATTCTAACATGGTATCAGAGCTATCAGAGCTCCAAACCTGATGCTTCTTGTTTGTCAATTTTGAGATTTTTCTTACATCAATTTTTTTGTGCATCTTGGGGCAATTTGGATCTCACAATTAGATCTAGAAGGTTTGTGAATAGTATGAATCTTAGGGTAGCTAAAAGTTTGGGCCAAAAACCCCTAAATCCATATACAATTTGTCAATTTTGGAGAAGATGAAAATTTGAGCCAATTGTTGGGTTGCACGTTTTACAAGGAAAATTTGTACCATCACTGACATTAGTGTTGTCATTATTTTTTTTATGTAGGTTTCTTTAAAAAAATCATGTATTTACATGCATAATTATTTTTTGTAAAAGTTTGACTTTTAAAATAAAGTTTTTTTTTAAAAAAAACATTATAATTTTCCAGGGAAAGTACATGCTGCAATAATGTTGATGTCAATAGGTCGTGGGAAAAAAATTGATGGTTGTCAACTTGTCATGATTTGAACTAGTTGTCATGAAAAGAAGTTGTTGATTGTTTGGTCGTAAATTGCTCATACGATATCGAAATTGCACAAATGAGATATCGTTGGAAAGATGATTTTGAGCCTGATTCAGTGGTGCAGGTGGGGTTTTTTTATTTTTCCATTTTGTAGTTTTTTTTTGCAAATCAAATTCAAGGGTTGTTTTTTGCTTTCCTCGGGGCATAACTTGTCTATCTGGACTCTGTTTTTCAAAAATGAACAGGCATTGGAAAAGTATTTCAATATTCTTTCCACATTTGTAGTCAATTTCATCAATATTTTCACCAGGTACACAGAGATCAAACATTAGTATTTTTTTTATGTTTTTCCCTTTCCTTTCAAATTTGTGGTAGGGTTTGATTTCTTGTATTGTGGGGTGGGGGGGATAATTTTTACTCTATTTCACATGGAAGACCCTTCCTTTATTGAGAAAATTACTTTGTATAATTATCACACCTGGAAGGCACATTTGACCCACCTTCTCATGTTAAGGGGATTATGGTCTTGTTTGGACATGAGGTTCAGCCTTAGCTAACTTGCATGTTTGAGTTCATGCAGCACATGAACATAATGAATGAGGCCATGGGAATGATTTCCCTAAACACTTCAGATAGTCTTTTGTTTCAACTTGAGGCTTTCATTGTACCTCAAGATATGTGGACTAAGTTTCATGATCTTTTTGGCATCATTAATCAATTTCAAGCACTTCAAATTGAGGCAGAGTTAACCTCTTTGGCACTTGATTCTTTTCCATCTATTGAGGATTTCTTGATGAAATTAAAATCACTATGATCATTGTTACAAGGTTGTGGTAAGAAGAAGATAAACACTAAGTGTATATACATGATACTCTCTAAGTTTTGTGGTTAATTTCCGATATTTTCTATTACATTCCAATCCAACATGGATGCTTTAGGTCCACAATTTTCCATGCCTACCTTTGAGGTATTATACGATCAGTTCACATGTGAGTATTCCAAGCTCACATATTTGGATGCTCTTCCACGTTTAAAAAACCAAGCATTGGTAGCTCAGACATCTCTAGGGAAGCAGGAGCAGAAACATAAGTCACAGACCATAGACCCTATGAAGGATTCTAGTTCCCAGCACCCCTATGGCCCACCTTCTCCTAAGGAAGAAAAATTGAAGACAAAAAGACCAAAGTGTTCTTATTGTCAAAAGCCAAATCATGATGAGTCTCATTATTATGAGAAGAAGATAAATAGATATTCAAAACAAGTTTTAGATTTGACAACTCTTCTTATGAAGAGAAACATTGATATTTCTTCTTCTACTACTTCTCACAAGTCTTCGTCTTCATCACCATTCTAGATAGATGGACATGAAAAAGGAAAGGGTCATGCATTATGTACAATTGTTGGTCTGCATTCTTCTAGATGGCTATTGGATTCAGGTGCTTCACACTATATGACATCTTCTTAGGATTTATTCTCATCTTTTGAGGCTTCTCCTACCCGACACATTTTGATGGGGAACAACATTGTTATGACTATATGTGGGAAAGGTTCTATTGACATTAATGATGGTTCATTCAATGAAGTACTACGTGTTCCATCTTTGTCCTCTAACCTTCTCTCTATCTATCAGATTACTCATAGTGGGATAGGGAAGATAGTTGATTTCACACAAGATTCAATGCACATTAGAGATAGTGAGACACATAATATTATTGCAACAAGGATAGTTGATCATTCTTCCTGCTTTTACTCTTTCTCTCATTTTGGTCCACCATCTCCATTGTCGGAGAATCTATCTATTTATTCACAAGAGCCTATTGATGTGAAGTCAGGTCACTTGAACTTATGTGTTGTTCCTGAGACCAGTTTTGTGACTTATACACCTCTGCCTCTTATTGAGTTTGCATCTATTTAGCAAGATTCCTCTTCATCTTTGCCTAATATTGTAGCTTCATGCATCAAACCACCTGGTGCAGTTATTGGGGACATATCAGAGGACATTCATCTCCTCTCAGATGACAATTTTAACACATATGTTATCCCACCTTCATTGGAGATTCTATTATAGGATTCTCATGCATTCTCCTTTGAGCATCAGTTAGGCCTTCTAGTTTCACCTCACATTCAGAGGTTTTCTCTTCTTTTTCTATTGTCTTTGTTTCTTCTGTATTGGAGCCACATTGGTCTGATCATTTCCATAAGGGTTCTATCATTCAGGGAGACTTTGGATTCTTGATCCTCTCTCATAGCAGGGTTGATTGTACTTATGGTCTTGAGAGAGTCTCCTTAGACATTGCATTTGTACCTTTTTTCCATCTCTTTTTGGAGATGAGCTTTTCCCATTGGGTTTTCTCCCTTTTCTCCAATTTACACAAATTTGGTTGTGATTGGGTACCTCATCAGGTCTTGTTGTTGAAACTTGAGTTTGATCTCTTGCATATAGTTACATTCATGCACTTAGCCTTTTAGCTACTTCCTAAGTTTATCTTAAGGGGGGTGTTAGAGTAAAAGGGATATTTAGCTTAATTAGTATAATCATATTGATTAATTAATTACGTCACTTTTTTTTTTTACTTTAGCTAAATTTAGAAAGCTTTAGTTTGCATTTAATAAATTCTTTTTATTTTATGCATGCATGCATTTAATAATTCTTTTATTTTATGCATGCATTCTTTAGGGTTTTGATCTCCTTTATTAACGATTGATCTCATTGTAATTATTATTCTGATTAATTTAATTCTTGATTATTCCTTCATTTCAATTTTTTATGCACTTTCTTGTTGAAGATTGTCTCTTGTACATGGCAGGTTATTTGCATGTAGGTGATTATTAGGCTTGTGGGAATTCACCAATCTTGAATTCTAACACTAAATACATATCAAAATTACAAGATACTCAAAATATTAATGTGAGAAGAATAAATTATATTCTTACCAAAGAAAGAAAATAGAATGTATGTACAATGCATAAGATATTCTTGGTTATATAGGCCAAAGTGAGGGATATGATTTGACAAGATCATGACATGTATTGTAATTGTATACAATGAGACAACTAAAATGACAAATATTAAATGGCCTAGGAAAAAAGTTTCCAAGATAAGCTCACATGACACTTAAGACTTCTAGAAATATTCCTAGGACATAATTAAACATAGCATGTTAACATTACCTACTTCAAAACTAGTTAAGTAAAACACCCCTTTATACCAACAATTTACATCCAATGAAACTCAAATATATACTATGTTTAACAAGGTCCTCCAAAATTAGTAGGGTTTTTATCTTAGGATTCCCACACTTGAATAAAAATGATCAAAATTAATTCTAAAATGAATTTGATTGTGTAGATGATTCCCCTAAATGTATACCTTTACCCATTTATATCCATCACAACAATACCAGGTCAACCATAATTTAAATCTATAACTTCATGTTTGAACAATGATTATGGGTAACAAAAAGTGTCATGTTTGAAAGTTATGGTGCCAAAAATACATTCATTAATAGTAACATGAAATGTATTAGGGAAGATGTGGAGAGACTATAATCAAAGGTGATCTTCATATATTACATGGATCAGGGCTCATAGATTCCACAAGACTCATATCATAGGTTGAGGCATTTGGGATCAAAAAATGGGCATGCAAATAAAGAAAGGTCCAAAAATCCAACAAGGAATGAGAAATGGTTTTCCTTGGATGAGAAAGCATGCCTAGATGGTGAACTCTAAAATTTTGGTATTGGCAAACACTTAGAAGACTTAGAATACCTTTAAACTCAAAGAGTTTGGAGACATAAAAATAATGGGGGAAAGAAGAGGAAAAACACACAAAAAAGTGGACCAAGAGAGATACAAAAGATAGGAAACGAGCAATTTGATATATTATTACAAAAAGGGGACACACTACTAAGTAGAGGGAAAATACTAGAGGATCTTGTTATGAATGTTAGCTAATAAGGATGACCTACAACTTTTCCATGAATCTAGTACAATTCTAGGTTTACATTGTTTCCTTGGGGATAATCATCAAAGTTTATTTTCTAGAGTTGCAGGAGCGAATTTGGAGCACAAACATACACTACCCCTTTAGACATAGGAGAAATGAGTTGTAGAAAATCCACTATATTTGGTTTTTCCTATGAGTTCATTTCTATATGTTTAGATTCAAATACACATGATACATAAAGTCATCACGTTTGGATATGAACAATAACATAACATAATGAGTTTATAGATTGCAAGGTCTTTGTCTTGACAAGGCCCTAATTTCAAGCACATCATCAAATCAGTTATGATGTCTTTAACATAACAATATACTTTTCCATTTAAGATCCAACTATCAGCTTTGATTTGTTTAGCTTCTGAAAAAAAAAAA